>JAHLKF010000044.1:0-76087 GCA_025558075.1 Gaertneriomyces semiglobifer
AACCCGCATTTAGGTTGGGAGGTACGCACATTGACTGGTATTGCAGGATGGAAGATGAACCCCGTCAACTTCGACTCTGTCTTCAATGAATCAAGGCATACCTGGTCATTTGGATCTCCAGACATCTTACCAATGTTTTCTATTGGCGCCAGTGATCCAAATCGTGTTGAAACTTTCATGTATCCACCTGAGAGCGAGGATTTTAGTGAAGGTGCCACTTCCACATGTCCGGTTCAGTGTCCTTGAAGAAGCGCTAACAAGCGATACAGATGCAAGTCAGCTGGACACATGGGTGTTTGAACAGTTTGCAAGTTTACTTGATCGTGCAAAGCAGAACTCGACGCTGGACACCATGTTACGGCAGGAGAAGATCGTGTTCTTCCTTCAGTAAGCGACGTCACATTGTCTGCCTTGACTTCGACGACTGCTAACCATGATCAGCTTGCTAGGCCTGGACACAAATGGTCATGCCTTCCGTCCTAATTCTCCAGAGTACCTGAACAATATCAACCTTGTCGACGCTGGTATGAAGATTGTAGAAGAAAGACTGGAAGCATTTTATGGCGATCAAGCGACTGCATACGTGTTCACAGCTGATCATGGTATGAGCGATCGTGGCAACCATGGTGATGGACATCCGGATAATACGAGGACCCCCTTAATCGCTTGGGGCGCTGGCGTAGCGGGTCCTGCATCAGAATCGGAGATTGATGGTTTTAAAGACGAATGGGCATCTATTTACAATCTACCCACTGCGTCACATGACGTGAACCAGGCGGATATTGCACCATTGATGTCTACCTTGTTATCTATTCCTGTGCCCATGAATTCAGTAGGCACTCTGCCCATGAGATACCTATCCTCAACCATCGAACACAAAGCTGCGCACTTCTAGCTAATGCCAGACAGATGCTGAATCAGTTTGATGTTAAGGAGGATGAAAAGAGGGAGACGGAGTTATGGTTCAAGGCTTCACGCCTTTAGCGAATTGGCGAGGAAGAGTTAGCCACATTGAGTCGAACTACAAAGCCGACAATGGGAAGATGCCATTGCGGAATGCGAGGCCTGGTGAAACTAGGAGTGGAAGGGATGCGATATTATCAGACGTGAGTTTATTGTATGGGATGGAGATTTTCACGCTGCTCGTGCCGCTGATTGCATGTCATCGCGCAGTTATGACTGGTTATTTACGCCTCATCATCACGCTCGGCTACCTGGTTGGATGGCGTACAGTATCACGTGCATATTATCTCCAACTCCGGATACCTCGCAACATCCGATCATCCAGCTCGTCACAGGATGCGTCGTGTGCGGGCTTGCGGTTGTTCTGTACTTACAGCGATCGCCCTTGATTACTACGCGTACGCCGCTTTCCACTGTGGTTCTGGAACAAAGTGGCTCGAAATGGAAAACTATTACCCGCATGATCGGTGGAGGCTCGGGATGGCAGAGGTTGGTCAGTTACGGAATCGCGTATATCTTCGGACTGGAAGTCTTGGTGCGTACATGACGCGCTACACATTGTACCCACCCGATTGTTAACAGCGTCGACAGGTGTTGAGCTATTTTCACCGAATTCTTCTGTGTCCAGCTCTGATCTTTCTGGGCCTCGTGTGGCCACGCACACTGTCCACGAGGATAAGGGCAAGGAGTCTGAATTGTTCACGCAGTGGGGCATTTTGTGTTGCTTGGGCAGCGTCTTTCCGTTGTTTCCCGTGGATGGGGGAGAGAACATCTGGTGGCTCTCGGCTACTACTGCTTTAGCGTTTGCTGCACTCGTGCGCGAGCTACGTAAGGGACAGCACTTTCGCGACAGGTATGCTCGTCGGAAGCTTCGTGTCCAGTTTCAGTACAGCTGACATACAATCCCCTGTAGATGCAGTATACGGTGGCAGCCAGTTGCTGCTCATGCATATTGGTCAGCTTATTGTTCCGTCGTCTATTCTAGGCAAAGGCCTCGTCCGCGTGGTTGCCTGGGCATCGCTTGGTGGGTTTTATGACGACTGCGTGCTTTCTTATAGTTGTCGGCTAACTGGTTTTTACTCACTGTGCCCTCCTGAACCACAGCGTATTCGCTCATATCTCCCTTTGTCCTCACCCGTCGAGGTCGGACTTCGGAGGATAGGTCCTCAACATGTCACTTTGCTTTGCGCCAGTATATGCCAGCTTAACATTGAACTTTGAGGCTTGCTTTCTAGCCGTCTTTGTTGGGTTAATACTGACCTGGATTGAAGTCGAACGCGTCATATGGAACCACCAGACCAGCTCTTCGGTACGTGATCGTAAGCCCTTCCATAATCAGGAATCGTCTGCTTATATTGACCTCTACAGAAAAATTCAACAATTTCAACTTCGCCCGTCCACTTGCCGGATCTGCGCATTGCCTTCACATTCCTTCTTCTCCTCCACTTGGGCTTTTTGGCCCTTCAAACATTGCGTCATTATCATCGTTCTCACTCGCATCCGTATACCGCTTTACCACCGTTTTCGCACCGTTTCTCATGGCTGCTCTTCTATTATTCAAAATCCTCGTACCGTTCCTTCCTTTGTTCCTGTCTATTAACATCATACAAGAGCAACGTCACGGAGACCTCCAGGGTAGCCAGGGACTGTTAGGACTGATAGTGGGAACTGCGGATGTAATGGCGTTGACTTTCTTCTGGTTGGTTAAGGATGAGGGGAGTTGGCTAGAGATTGGGAGCGGGATCAGCCATTTCGTAATCTGTTGCTGGCTGGGCGTTTGGGCAGGTGCTGTCGGGGGTGCTGTAGGTGGACTTGTGAAGGGTGATAGACCACATAAACAGGAGTAACATCCTCTCATTGGTGAATAGAAGACATGTAATTCAACCTTTAGGTTAGGTAGTGGGTATTTCCTCCAAAATTGATATTATCTCTACTTATGAGCTCATTCCATTTTATCAAGTTGATCCAACCGACTTAATATGACCGCTTTGCTGAGGAGAAGGAATTATTAGCCACAGGACGTGGTTGTATAGAAAGCTCATCTTACCTTGTTTCTTGAATTTCCCCAGCCAGGAACACCTCGTCTAGTATTGCGTAGACTTTGTAAAACTGACAAAGAATATGAGCATCCTCTACGATCCGTCCCTTGACTTACACCATCGTGCTCAGTACGTACATTGAAAACCAAATCGAGCTCACATACGTTCCTGAAAAACGCATCCAAAACCTCGACAAAGAAATGTATCGCCTCCAGGTAAGCGAGTTCATTGTCATTCGTGTCAACACAGAAACAGAAAAATAAGCCGGCATATCGACGGTAGACTATCTTGTAGTTTCGAAACTATAATGAAATGCAAAGTTTAACCCAATAGTTAGCGTGCACATTCAATGATTGCGGGTTCATTTGGACAGAAACCAGCTCTCCTATGCTGCAGACTATTGCACGCCCGCGCGGCACCGAAGCTGCTTTCAACTTCAAACCGATGTCCCGATATTTCTCTTGGTTATGCCGTAACAAAGTTTCCAGTCGTGGCCCGCTGATGGTACATCCTTCAAACTCCGTTTGGACGCACATGCGGCAGTACAAAACGCTGCCATCAAACATAACTACTATCTACCGCATACCCACTTCAACAAAATTTGATTGATGCTTTGATCTCTTGCAGCTACGAGTCGATGCACTTCTTGCTTTAACTTTATCTTCTCATCATCTTCAAAGGGCATGTACCATTTCGATAACCTAGTCTTTCCCTGACGATTCTGAACCAAAATGAAACGTATCTGTACATGACTACGTTATTGAACAATTAAGAGGCTACGACTCCTGTACTTCCACATTCTTACCATTGTGGAATCCTGGTCAAATGTGCGGATGCCCAGTTCACATCCGAGCGGTGTGAGAGACGCACGACGCGACAAAACGCAACTGGGTTGATCAACAACCGAGCAAAGACGAGAGCGAACGATTGACAGGCTGCTCCTTTAACCCTCGCAAGGATGACGGCAAAGTATCAAAACCTGGATTTGGATACTCAACCGGACATCTATGAAACGCCAGATCCGGCATCTCAACCTGCTGCCTTCGCCGCCCACCACCCGGAAACTGGAGCTTATTCCGAGTACGACGACGACGAGAACGATGACGAGGGGGTTGTACGGACACGAGTTAATGTAGAAGCGGCGGCGGATAAGTTTGCAGAATGGAGCACTGGACCCAAGAAAAGCCAGCGAAGGAGTGTTAGAAGGGGCAAAGAGCATGTTTCTGAGGAAACGCCAACACAAAAACTACGAAGATTACTCGATGAAGCGGCAGATCTAGCTCGAGAAGTGGAGTCTCAACCAAAGGAAGAGGAAGAAAAGGAGAACAAAAGTACGGCAGACGGAAGACCCAAGGTCAAGCGTGCAACACGAACCCAGCTATTAAGCCATATAACAAGCTTGCAGGTCACGCTCGGCCATTTGAGTGACAAGATCGTAACTAAGGATGGTCGGGAGCTGATGGTATCTGGCGGAGAGAATGGTGTCGGCAGCTTAGTGCGACAGGCGGAAGTCGGAAAAAACCTGGTCAACCAGCTCCGCAACTTGAAGAACTTGTCAATATCCGAGGAGATCTCAGCAGTAACGGCTTCACAGTCACAGAATGCGAACCCGGAGACCGATCCCTACGTGACATACGAGCTTTTCTACACACCATCATCGATGCAACAGGTGTCCCTTGCGTCAATTGCGTCGCTCGAGTCACGCCTGACAACCTTGGAGCGGCTCATCGGGCTTCCTTCCCTTCAAACGACATCCGCAACTACAGGGTCCAATATCCTTCAAGAGACATCGACACTAATTTCATCACTGCAAAAACTCGACAGGAGTTTGTCGCTCCTCACACAACCGAGGCAGCTGGAAATGGTTGCAATGAGAGTCAAAGCAGTTGTCGCTGACATGGAACGTTTGATGGAGCTGAGAAAGCGGCAACAATTGGAGAATACGGTCATGTTTGGAAAGATGGGGGGCGAAGCGTTGGCGATCGGATCTGGCACCCCAGGCGGATCAGGTATAGGTGGAGACAGGAGTGCAACCTCACAACTGCAGGATATTCATTTATCGCAGTCGCTTACTGAATCAGCTCGGAAGATCTCTCACATCTATGATACCCTACAAAAGCTCGATCCGGTTGCATCTCTGCTACCCAACATCATCACGCGCCTTCATGCGCTGAAGTCCCTGCACACAGAGGCTGCCACATTCAGCGATACTCTTCAAATGCTGTCAGAAGAACAGGAAAGGGTTAGTACCGGTTTCTACAACATCGACGAAAGTATCAAGCGTGTCGAGCGAAGTCTGGAAGAAAATGAGAAGCGCGTAGAAAAGAACGTGGAGCGATTGGTTGAGCGAGCAGAGAGCGTCAAGGAACGCGTAGAGGAGCTTATGAAACGGCTGGAGGGTCATCGCTAGAGAATAGATTGGATGTGTATATGTTTCGTCATTTCGCTAGCTGTGGGCTAGTTTATCTGTACCTGCTTGTAAGGCTTGACAGCAAATGACATTCTTAGCATAAAGATACTGTGCATCCACATTATACAGGGACCTATGATCATGGTGCCAGATTATCCTTATTTTTGTTCTTATCCGCAATTGTGTAGTTTCCATAGCTTTTCTGCGGATCGAAAACTTCCCAACGGCTCGCAGGGAAGATGTGTTTGTTCTTCTCATACCAGGCTCTCTCCAACACCTTTCCCGCGTGAGACTCCTCGGTCTCAATTCTTGCGTCGTTCACCAGACGGACGTCATCGTGAACGTCGAAAGAGAAAAGTGGTCCGGACTTCCCACGTGTGCGGTTGATGATAAAGTCATAAAATGTGTAATGCTGAAGGTATTAGAATTAGGCTCAATCGCTCGATGCTAAGCCTTGCCAAGATCATGCTACTTACGTGAGGTATGATCAAGTCCTCCTTCACGTACATCAGATTGTCGACATTGACACCGCGTAATTCATGCCACTGCTTCCGACATGCTTCCAAAAACTGGCCAATCGTGTTTCCTTTCTTAACCTCCACTTGTTTTCTATGCCCTGTTCCGTCCCAATAAGAATATGTAATGAGAATGTTATCCTCTTTGATTCTCTCCTGCTCCTCCAGCCATTGCCCTTTCAGTTCTTCACGGAGTTTGGTTTCTTCGGCTTCGCGATCACGATCTGGGAGGAACGACGTATCAACCGTGGGGTTTTTTCTGATCTTCTTGGTAGCTGGTGGTGTGGATGCTAAGTATTGGCAATTCAGCATTAGTAAACCACAGCAGTGAGAACGTTGACCGGTCCATATCCCTCAGCGAGAAGATTCACTTATCATATGAACGATACGGCCTTGACATTGCTGCCAAGAATGAAGTTCCCCGAAAGGCCTTCAAGCCGTATCATCCTGATCAGATGAAGTTTTTCGATACAGTGTAATTTTCATCCTCGGGATGGCCGATCCGACTGTGCTACCCATGTATGACCATAGCTTTGATACCTACCAGGGGACTCTTCTCCATCTTCTTCGCCATCTAGATCGAAACTCAGCTTCGGCTTCTCTTTCCGCTTTTTCTTCCGTAGTTCCGCTTTCACTGCTTTGTCTTTTTCTAATTCCTCCTGTCGTTTCTGATCCAAACTCTCCTTAATCCGTTGAAACTCCTCGAGCTTGACAAGGCCAATCGTTTGCCGCTTCAATTCGTTATCCACCCAGTCGTTTTGCGCAACGAACTTGTCCGCGCCAATGTTCACTTGTTTCTCCTACAGATGATCTGCGTGGATGAGAACCGGCTCAAACGAAACGAATAAAGTCACTGACATACCTTGGCGATCCGATCCTTTTCACTTTGGAATTCATGAAGCATCTTTGTTCGAGCCTTCTCGAGCATTGCGGCTCTGGCGGCCTCGGCCCCGGTGCCTGGAGAGGAAAGTGCGAGATCAGAAGCTGGACCGGATCCTACGCTATTGCACAACACCTCGCATCTTACCCTTGTACTCGGCCATCGTGGTATTGGTTGCTTATTCGGTCTAGCGACTTCGCGCTATTCGCTTCGATTATCCAGTTAAGCACCTGAGAATTCACAAGTCGTTGACATGGCGACCCTAATGTGAATCAGGTCAACGCGAACTGGCGCCAGATGTCATCGCATAAAGGGGCGAGCCTGCAAAGAGCTGGGGGAATAGAAAAGGGCGTTCAAACAGCATGCTACAGGGTCGATGCATGAGTGCAGCCTTGTTGTTCCAAGGCAGGCTGGTGAGTTTCTTGTAAAAGGGTGACTCTCTTGACTAGCTCAACGCTAAATGAATGCTTACAGAAACCGACATGCCGGCATACCAGCTTTCATACTAGATCTTCATTGCAATGTATAACACGTCAAGTACCAACGATATTACAGCTGCTTCCGCGAACGACCCAGCCTTTCGATGTCAGAAGATTGGCCGTAGGCCAATTCGCACCCTTCGTCGTCCGTACGAAGGCAACCTCCACTAGGGCACAAACAGTTAGCAAACCCCCCGCAACGCCTATTCCTACACAATCTGAGACACCTTCATATCCGGAAGCCGGTACGCGGGCCGCAGATTGGCGGATTGTTAGGGAACTCCTTTCCTACCTATGGCCGAAAGATGCACCAGGGATTAAGTCTCGCGTGGTCATTGCACTCGTCCTATTGGTTGGCGGTAAGATCCTGAACGTATATGTTCCGATATTATTCAAGTACACCGTCGACATGCTTGGCCCCGCTGCATCCTCAGAACTTACGGTTATGAGTGTCGCGGGAACTGTTCTACTAGGTTATGGTGCTGCGAGATTGGGTTCCAACCTTTTCCAAGAGTTGAGAAATGCAGTGTTTGGAAGAGTCGCGCAGCGGGCGATTCGAAGCGCCGCAAGACGGATATTTCACCATTTACTCAATCTGGATTTGAGCTTCCATGTTAGTCGGCAAACTGGGGGGCTTGTGCGTGCGATAGATCGTGGGACAAAGGGAATCAATATGATCCTGACCTCTATGGTGTTCCATGTTGTTCCAACAACTCTGGAAATATCAATGGTTTGCGGTATCCTTGCATACAGCTTTGGACCGGCATACGCAGGAGTGACGATAGTGACCATGGCAGCCTATGCTGCCTTCACGTTTGCGACAACATCTTGGCGACTCAAGTTTCGTAAGCAGATGAATGCAGCAGACAATCAAGCGGCTAGCACGGCAACCGACTCTCTGCTGAACGTTGAGGCAGTGAAATACTTCAATAATGAGCGATTCGAGGCGCAACGATACGACGTGTCTTTAGCCAAGTACGAGAAAGCTGCCATTAAAACAACGACATCTCTTGCGTTTCTTAATGCTGGCCAGAACGCCATTTTTGCGGTTTCGTTGACAACAATCATGTGGCTGGCTGCACAGGGAATTTTAGCTGGGACTATGACTATTGGAGACCTGGTCATGGTCAATGGACTGGTGTTCCAACTGTCCATGCCACTTAATTTCCTTGGCACTGTTTATCGAGAAACCAGGCAGTCACTGCTGGACATGGACACAATGTTCCGCCTTTCTCATGTGCAGTCGAAGACCTCAGAAGCAGCCAACGCACCCGTCCTAGTACTCTCCAAGAGTGGTGGGATTCAACTGCAGAATGTCTCTTTTGCATACCACTCTGCCCGACCTATTCTCAATGACTTATCGTTTACGATCCCGGCTGGACACTCCGTCGCTTTCGTGGGACCGAGTGGTTGCGGCAAGTCCACCATTATGCGTCTCCTCCTCAGGTTTTTTGATCCGCAAACCGGAACGATTATGATTGACGGCCAGGACATCACAAAGGTGTCGCTTGAGTCTTTGCGTCAGCACATAGGTGTTGTGCCACAGGACACAATTTTATTTAATCAAACCATCTATTACAATATCGCGTACGGTCGACCGGATGCAACCAAGGAAGAGGTATATGAAGCCGCGAGGAAGGCCAGAATACATGATGTCATCGTAAACCGGTTCCCCGAGGGCTATGAAACCAAAGTTGGAGAAAGAGGCTTGATGATCAGTGGCGGTGAAAAGCAGAGAGTGCAACTAGCAAGAATGTTCCTAAAGGTGAGAATTACGCGTATCACAGACACACACAGGCATCCACTAATTATGGTGTATTGATGATCGTTCTGTACAGAACCCGCCTATTGTTCTTTTCGACGAAGCGACGTCGGCACTCGACCAAAACACCGAAACGGCCATTATGGCTACTATTCGCGAGTTTCTCAAGTCGCCGCCTCACGAGTCCCTTCCACTTTCTGCTAGCACGCCTACACCGGGGTCGCGCACAGCGATATTCATCGCACATCGATTACGAACTATTCAACACTGTGACTTAATCGTTGTAATGCGGGAGGGGAACGTAGCGGAGTACGGCACGCATGAAGATCTGCTGGCCAGCAATGGTATCTATGCTGCCATGTGGAGAGCCCAGCAGGAGGGTGTGATGGATGTCGAAGGTGAAGTGGAAAGTGAGGAGAGAGTCAAGGAAGAGGAGGAGTTGGCGAAAGGTGTTAAAGCTGTAGAAGAGGATGGCAAGTGACGCTGACTCGAGATGGGTTTTTGGAGATTGCCCCAATTGCATGTAGATACTGAAACACACACTGGTAGTAAATGAAAACATATTTACTTCATACACTCTTCACACTTCGCAATTGTTACAAGACCTAATAAAATGCGAGAGCCCCTCAGGTCGGCTCAAGATGCCTAAATATTCAAAGACGCCTTAAAAAATGATGGTAGTCCGATATATACAAGTGGGCGTAATTCATCCTGGTCCAATCTCTGACTTAGATACACATCTAATGATGTCCATGCATCTCCACTTCATCAGGTTCCTCTCCCTTCCATAAGACGGTGGGCTTATAAACGGCCTTTTGAGCCAAGCTCTTGTTCAGCCTCGATGCAAAGAGGATACTGACTCCCATCAAAGCGGTACAAAGAGCAAATAGCGTTGAGCTGCTAGTGGACTCGACTTTGAGTAACGCGACAACGACGATCAGATTGAGGGGAATACGGAAGACGTTCATGATGGTAGAGCGGGTTTCTTCGGGAATAAGCTTGGCGCGAAGTGTGCCAATGGTGGGGAAATAAAGACCGCAGGTGAACTCGAAGAGGTTGAACGTTGCAAAGAGAGTAAGCTCGTCCTACGAAATTGCGCTTCCTATTCAAAATCCGACATTGATGCTTTCACAAGGACGGGAAACTCACCTTAGCAAAAATCGGCAAGATCAACGCAACAGTGGCGATGATGAACGTTAGTCGGCCAATCTGTTCGTGTTTCCATCCTTCGCGCAGTAGGACTTTGAATAGGATAGAACCAAGCATAATGCAAACCATCATTGACGCAAAGACGACGCCGAATGGGATTTTGCCCCCGCCGGCAGCGGTTTCCAGAACGGGTGCCCACAAGAAGACGAATGTGTACATGGTAGACTCAAAAAAGCATTGCATAATACCGATGGCGAGAATATCTTTGTCTGTGCGGAGTCGTACGGTTGAGATAAATGGGACACAACCCTGCCTTGCAAGCCCAAACGTTACCATGCCAAATAATTCTGACTGCATCCATGATAGTATAATGCTTCGATACGCTAGTGCGGGTGGTAGATGATGTGCCGTAATTCTCACGCCATGATGGGATGATGACGACCGCCGCCACGATGAGGAAAAACATGGACGCCATGAAAGGCGCAACCAGCCCGAAATAGTCGGTACAGAGGTTGGCAACCACGCCCGAGGCAATGGCAACGATACCATTCAAAAAAGTGGACCACGAGAATGTGTCGGAAACCAAGGATTCCTTAAAACCTATCGAATCCGGGATGTCAGCACTCGAGATATATCCTGTTCTCCTAACCGGCATATCGCCATCGATGCTTACCACGGGAATGATGCTCACTGACCATCCATGCTTCAAACACGGAGAACAGCAAGGATGTCGCAATACCCCCCAACAAGCGTCCAAACAGCAGCATGGCAAAGTTGGACGATAGCTTCGTGAGGCACGACGCAGAGTAAATGGCCGTGAACAACACACAGACGAATTTACGTCCCCTAATTGCAATCATTGTTAGCTATATGGGAAGCCGTATTCACCGATTTGCGGTGTGCGATTTCTCTCCGGCACGAAAGAATACGTACACTCTGTCCGCGACGGATCCAATCATGGTTCCGAATACTGCAGACGACAAAAAGCCCACAACGAACAAAATGGCAATATGGTTCAGTTCATAGCCGTATTCACGATACAATGGGTAGGTCGAAGGTCCTTGCAACCAGTCCGCCACTACAATGAAAACATTATGGTTCATCAGTCACACACATGAGAAAGACCAGGGTCCATTTCCACCCAGTATCTAGCAGAAAACTTACTCATGACAAGGCAATATACCACCAAATAGTTGTTCCTGAACTTGCGAAATAAGCTGTTCAACTTCAGCTCCGTCAAAGGCGACGGCAACCCTTCCGCAGTACCATCCTCATCAACGGCACTGATATCCGCCATGGAATCCTTGCGTCCATCATCGTTCCCGTCAGACTTGTCACGGAAAACATAGCTCGCGAAAGCAGCGGCGAGGGCTAGTAGGATGAACCCGCTACGGTAGAGCGGGTTTTCTGTGCCTTCGAGCCCCTGGGCAGTCATGATGAGCCCCGCTCTACTTTTGAAATATAAAGAGGATAACCTCTCCTAAGTTCTAGCACGGCTTCTATGAGCTCTATATGCCTTCTTATCCTGAATGTTCCTGCGTATATGCTATATATATATACAAGTATCTGTAGCGTCCCAATCTCTGTCTGGGTGAGCGGCAAGTTGGCTTTTGCGCAGACCTGAGAAGGACGCACGCGTTTTGGCTAAGAACCGAGTACCGCTGTGTTCGTAAATGATTGCGGTCTTTACATCCAAACTTCTCGCAGGAAACGAGAAAATAAGGACTTCATCAATGTAGGTGAACCAGTAGGGCTTTTGCATCCACAAGGCACAAGGAGGGAATAACAACAAGTGTACAAATTTAACGGAATAATTTAGATAACACACTCTGCTTCAGCCCTCCATTCTCGGGTTTCGCCCCGCTACCTTCATCAGCAACCTTTCGCTGCTTGAACTTACGTCTCACCTCTGCTTTATCACCCATGCTCGGTCTCTTTTCAGTCTCATGTGTCGTCTCACCCTCATCTTCCACCTTTCTCTTCCTCTTTTTCTCCTCCATTGCCTCCACCATCTTTGCCATCTGTACATTCTTCTGGTAGCCCTTTGCTTCTCGTTTTGCCATGGCCATCTCGGTGCGGACCCTTTGCTCCCGCACTTTCTTCTCGTAGGCAATCTGTTCAGTCAAATGGTTCCACTTGAACCGCGGCAGATACTTCATGTTCCAAATATCATCATAATATCGGCTCCGTTTCTTCCCTCCAATCTGCTTCCCGTTCAAGTGTTCTGCGGTTAGCCGCGCATCGGTCTTGGAGGTGAACTCGACCCACCCTTCGACAAAATTCTGACGAGAGTTTTTGCGGTACTTTTTACGACGGGCCGCGGTGAGCGGGTTTTCGGGAACGAGGTAAATGCGATTAATTGTGCCGTGGGAGGAAAGAAGTTGTCGTAGCTTTTGAGGGCGCATGAAGGGTGGGACGCGGGAGAGATAGATGATACCAGATTTTGAGAGGGAAGATGACTTGAGGGCGGTGGATGTGAGAGGTTTGGCACTTGAAGATGCCGTGGGGGGGAGCGTGGTAAAGGTTATGCCACCGTCGGAGCCATCTTCCTCGGCATCCCCACTCGGCACATTCTGCGCCTCGTCTTCGGCTTCACTGTCAAACTCGTCCGAATCCGCAGCTTGATCACTGTCGCTTGACGGCGATGTCTTTGCACCTGCTACGTTTTGCTCGTCGCCATCAGTATCCTCCTCACTCTGCCATTCCTCTTCCTCGCCGTTCTCATCCCCACTTTCTTCATCGCTCATCACAAATCGACTATCCGTCCCAGACCGCCCCACTGTCTTTAAATACATTCCCTCGTGTTCGTCTTCACTTTCACCATCACTCTTTCCCTCGTCTCCATCGTCGCCCGCGATATCCAATGCCAGGGCCTGTCGCGCCTTGATCTTTTCTTCCGTGTCAACCGGAGCCACAGGCTGCTTTGGCTTCTTGTGTCGCGCCATTCCTTCCAATCCTCTCTTCTCTTCTAGTCTCCTTCGCCGACTCCTGCACTCTACTACGATGGTTGATACAAGTGTTGTTGGCAGTGTTGGACTGGCGAAGGGTAAAAAAGTCTCAGTGCAGGTGTTATGTTCTGATAGCGATAACAAAATGTAACGAACATCACCAAACTGACACATCCTTCAAAACGACAGGTTTATCTCGCAAAAGCATCTCACAGAAGGATAGGGAGGGGGATCCGTAGGATCCTAGGAGTGAATAGCAGGTTTCTGGATGGCAGAGGGAGGAGTTGCAGCTGGTTGGTAGCTGTGGGTGCTTGTGTGACTTTTCATCGTCATTAGCTATCAATCCAGCCTGGCAGCTCAAACCTTCGGGAAGCTCTATCAGAGCTCAGATAACTACGTTTGTAAGAGTGTATTATTGTTATAAGAACAGGCTTTCTGCATTATTGCTTTACAATTTACGGATTAGAGATGTTCACCCGACTGTTCCGTCGACAATCACAGTCCACATCTAACACCACTCAACCGCACAAGGAAAGGGGAAATACCCAACATAGTCATAGCAACGCGAGCAATGGGAAGGGTGATGCCAGCAGTACTCACATCACCAAGGATGCCGGCCCGAATAACGAGAACAAGAAGCTGGACGAAAGTATACGAAAGGCGCTCCGTATCTTGATCTGTCAAGACACCGGGGATAAAAAGAAGCTGGTTTTGTACGATTCGGCTTTTGATGTTGATATCAACACCCAAGCTGCTCCAAGTCAAGGTCAAGGCCGGGATGTTCCTGGGGCTGCGAATGGCAGCCACTCCACAGGCGTAAACATCAAGATTCCACGACGGCACGACGACCATTCCATGAGTGGGAGCATGGGCGGGAGTTGGAGAGGCACTTGGGTTGGAAGCTGGAGTAGTTTTCGGAGCATAAGAGACTCTGGGAGCACGACTGTTAGGGAAAAGGGGATGAGAGATCAGCGGGAGAAGGACTCAATGAGGCGATTGTCTGGCGTGAGTAGCGTAGGGGGAAGGGGTGACGATGGGAGAGACTGGAGATCCGGAAGGGGGTTTATTGGAGGGAGACGCAAGGTAAGTACGTGCAAATATCATAGATGAAGAAGCCCAAGTGTTACATTTCGGATGGCAATGGGTTCAACTATTGACATTAACTAATGATTCCTCTTCTTTATCGCCACATCGTACAGTCATTGAAGAATCTCGATCTCATTGGGGAAATGATGTTCGGCGCTGTCCCGCTCACGCCCAAAGGCATTACCACTAAAATTCACTACTTTCGGGCACCGCACCTGCAAATTCTTATTACCAAAGTATTCACGCTCCCCACTGACATAGACGAGCAAGAAGAAGAAGAGATGTTATCACATTTATTGGCGCATGCGAGAACGGGAAGTTTAAGTAGCTCTTACGAGAGCGATGAAAGTTGGAGTCCAGTGGGAAGTGTGGAAGGGGGAGATGGGAGTTGGCGGAGCGGGTGGGGTAGGCACAGTGGAGCGCTAAAGGTTTGCATTCATGAACGACTTCATTTTTGTGCTTCCGATGGGCGACGCTGAGCTCACTGGATTCATTCCCTCCTTTTGACTGAATATTCAATCAGAAACCGCGAAGGCGAGTCTCCTACAGCGTCGCGCTCCTAATTGACTGTTCCTCCACGCCTTTGCTCCGCGATTTTGTCTTTACCCATTATATCCTCCTCGAAAGACATCTTCTTCGCCTACAAAAGAAGGTGCTTCTCATCATCATGGAATCTCTGCGATCCGACCACACCCCTTCTTCCTCTTCCTCGTCCATCCCGTGTTCCGAATCTCACGCGCGCTACCACGATTTCCCGCGACGACCGCCATCCACGAGCTCCACATCCACCTCCTCAATCTCGGTGTCCGACCGCGACACGCTTTCGTTTCCGTGGTTCAGCACTGCGTATGCGTTGCAGAGCGATACGGATTTGATGGAAGTCGTGCATCGCGTGCAAGACAATATTTCGATTCTGTATGAAGCCCCGCGAATGGAGGAGCCGATTTGGTTGGATATGGAGTGTTTCCCGCAACGATCTGGAGACGTGGCCGAGCGGTTTGTGAAGATGTTCAAAGAGATGATAGAAGAGTTAAACGCCGTGGGGAAGAGCGGGTGAGTTTTCCATTGTTGTTTTCAAACCTGCTGGATGCAGCAATTTTGTGACTTCACGTTCGCGGACGGCATGGGGTTTTTTCTTTGGATACTAAGTTCAATAATTTTGCAGGTTCTTAATCACTTTTATTACGGCGCTCCTCATGCATCACACGGGCTGGACTCAGACGCTGTTACCCTCCACCGCATTCTCGCCTACGTCCCCTACATCTTCTCCCTCCACATCAAACCCATATATCACCCAAATCAACCAACTGTACGGAAACACCACCTCGCCGCCACGTACAGCGCGAACACTTGTTATTGGAAATAAAACGTTTGCCCAGAAACTGCTGAGCATTGCAACGTACTTTGTGCGATGCACGGAGCTGGTAGAAGGGGTGCAGCAGGCTGTACCCCATGGTGACAATGAGGGGACCGTGGGGGGTGACGAGCAGGCACAGGAAGTGGAGTTGGGCGGGTACGTGGAAATAGCATTACCAGGGTAAGTACGTGTGCCATCCCATGATATTAATCCAGCTTGAAAATCTCCGTCACTTCAACGCAGCGCGAAAGTAGAGGTGGAATGGCCTAATGCTAAAGTCCCGTTTCTTTTCTTTTCCGTGCAGGACCCAAGTCGTACATACGATACCCTCCGCCTCGGACCCACTTCCCCCGATTCCTCTTCACCGTTTCACGTATAGTAGGTCCCTTCTAGGTGGATACAACCATACCCACTCCACCACCGACCGGTCACGACTACCACCACCCACAGCCGCAGACCACAATCCCATGCCGACACTCTACTCCCCAGACTTTGCAATCATGGCGCTGCCCATGCTCCCGCCCATGTCAGTGCTCACCGACGATCTAGCTTTTGATTCAGAGTTGTCAGGGGGCACCGCGACAGTAGTGGTTGTGGATTGCGAAGGGTACGCCGTTCGACTAATTAGACGTCGCGTGGCGTCCCCAGGCGCTGTACGTAGTGAATGGGGAAGTGGTGTTAGCGGTAGTGGCGGCGGCAGTAGCGCCGGACGGCTACGACCGCGCAATGCAGAGACATTTGTTGTTCCTTTTGGTGGGGACCACAGTGAGAGTGACAAGGGTGGTGGACAAAGCGTCAAGCAGGGCGTGGAGCGGATGGTGGAGGGAGTCACAGCGTTGTTGGAGTGTGGGTTTGGAGCAGCGGATGTGGTAGAGTATTTGGAGATGGGGTTGCGAGATATATTGGCAGGCATGATGCGACGAGGTGAGGTCCGAGTGTCTGGGTGATCGGTGGTCGGTGGTGCGGGTAATGGGAATGAGGGGGTGGGCGGGATTTTTTAGATGAACATTGACTGCCTCTATTTTTGCGCGTGAACGCGTATGTCTATACGAACGGAATAAAGTGAACCAAACCTATCGGTGCGGTCGTGGCATTCGACGAGGTCCCGCTTGCTAATAAAGCGAGCCATGTCTTTGTGCGTCGACTTTCCAGAGAGTCACAGGGTGTGCGTGAATGCAGTTCATCTCCAAGAAAACGTAAACGCGGTACGAGACCATTTACTCGTCTACCGTGTCCATCTCAATATCGATGCCGAAATCAGCAGGATCCCCAACCGCGGCGTCCATCTTCACGTCGCCCGCCCACACCCTTAAACAACTCTCCGCCTCATTTTTAACCAGCAACAAGTTTCCGTTCTTCGTTTGCCCCAATCGGACGAGGAGGTCACAAATTGCCGTGCGAACGTCGCGTACGAACGGATCCTCATTTTCCAGTGAAGATGCGGTTGAGATTGCGGGTTCGGAGAGTTGAGGAGTTGGAGGTTGATGGATGCGCGTAAGACAGTGCAGTGCCGTGCGTACAACGGCCCAGGACGGAGTTTGGAGGGCGGACGTGTAGAGACGTACTATCTGCTCGCGTTCTTCTGGTCCTTCCTGTTTCAGTGATTCTTGAGTGTGATTCTGCTGGGTGTCCTTGGAGCTTGCTAGATCCGTATTTCGGGCACCAAGTTCTGTGCTCGAAGCGTTGATAGTAAAATCGGCTTGTTCTCGTGCATCGTGACTGACCAGGAGAGCAATGATCTCCAGCAACCAGATCTGAAGAAACGGGGCATGAGCTCTTTGAAAGTCGTACTCTGGAATGTGGCTTAGAATGATCTGTGTGTTGATGTGAAGAAAGGCAGGTAGGAGGGCAGAATATGAAGTTCGAATGTGCGGTTGCTTGCTTTCGTTCTGGTAGTACGAAAACGCAAGGGCAGGTGGCAGGTGAGTTCCACTACTGTAACCCTCGACTTGAGACTCACGAACGAAAATGCGTATACGTACTGTAATCAACCCATGATAACACGCCAAAACGCCAGACAAACAATCCACACCACCAACCAAACACTTTCTGACCCGCTTCTCGATATCACTTCCGTACGCGAATCCTAGTCCTGGTGCGTCCCCCAGTCTGTCTCCACAAACCTGGGCGATTCTCCGCAAGACAAACAAGGCCTTTCCCCTGACGTCCTCTCTTTTCAAACATTTGAGTACGCTCGGCAAGAGAGTTTGAACCATGAGCACGCCTTCATCTGAGGGCGCAAGGATAGTGGCCAGACATGTTAATGCGCAGAGAACGACGGAGGGAATGGGCGAGGAAATGTCGGATAGGAGTGTATTCGTCATCAGGAGGCAGAGTGGCGAGGCGGGAGTGAGGAACTGGGTGAGGACGGTGTATGCTATAATAGATTGCGGCAGCATGTGTTAACTCGGGGAGCGACAGGGGGGCAAAGTTTGAAAGAATAGGAAATGCTTTACCAATACGCTTGGGCCATCCCCATTCGGATGACCGGATGAGATTAATAGCTTTAATATCTGCAAAGCGACAGGGCTGCCCATGTGTTTCGATAATCAGACATCGAAGGAGAAGTTCTGCTGTTTCTCCCTACGAATACAGTGTTCATTAGATACAATAAGTCAAGTTGCGCAGAAGCCCTCCACAATGGCGGAACAGTACTTACTTACACTCGGTACTCTTTCATCACCTCTTTCCAAGAACTTCAGACGGATGGCTTCGCGCTCTGCAGAGAGGACAACGCTTTCTTCGTTGTCGGTTTTACAGAATGCAAGTGAAGTAAGGAATGCATGGTGGGCTGCGGAGAAGCGATCATCTTTGTAGGAAGATCTACGTAGGTCGTCCATCACCGTCAGGTGTGGGCATGTATACGGGAGGCAGGATCTTGTGAGAGTGAGGACCACGCGCTGAAGCACCATCTCCTTTGGAATTTGGACCGAAACGATGCTTAGAACAAGA
Organism: Gaertneriomyces semiglobifer; assembly: GCA_025558075.1. Taxonomy (NCBI): domain Eukaryota; kingdom Fungi; phylum Chytridiomycota; class Chytridiomycetes; order Spizellomycetales; family Spizellomycetaceae; genus Gaertneriomyces; species Gaertneriomyces semiglobifer. The sequence goes on from JAHLKF010000044.1 coordinate 18,541, forward strand.
AATGTATTTCGAACTCAATTTCAATTCATTGGAATACAAGTTTACTCAGGTTCAGGACTAGGAGTAACAGGAAGCGGAACTATCCCATGCGCACAAGGTTCCTTTGAAACCCCGTCATCACCAGCACCTGCTGGAGTACTCATACATCCCCCAGTTCCATCGCCCCCACCATCACAGCTACTAACAACATTGGCCCCCGCAACCATAACGCACTGCACAAACTCGGGAGTGGACACCCAACCACAGGTGCCATTCTTCAACTGAGTACACTCGGCCACAGCATAACACGCGTACTCTGGGCGAAAGATACACGGACTGGCCATGTTGTCGGTTGAGCATATCTCGCCGGAGCAGCCGGACCGCATGCAGTAGTTATCGTGGTTCTTGTCATATTTGGTGTGCGATGATGAAGGGTATGGGTCCGTCGGCAGTGCCGTTATGTGTGCAGCGAGAGAGACAATCAAGAGTCCGAGGAGTATCGTTTGCTTGTACATCTCGACCAGTCTTCCATTACATATAGAAGGATGAAAGAATCGATGTGTTTTTCTCACCCAACGGTGATCAATGCTGTCAAACTTTATTTCATTGCGTGCTTTATATATAGGCTGCGTTACTACATGTGGCTTGACAATGGAGGGTCTGGCATGTTCTGCTGCAAGTTCTATACCCTGTTGACACTTGTGACAGGTCGTCAATAACGATGTGACTTACTCATTAGCTCTTAAAGTTCACGGGTTGAATGCATGAATAAAGGGCACATGGACATGCTAGAATGAAAAAAGAAAGCCAAACCGGCACGGCATGCATTATGAAGACTGCCCTCCGAAGAGATCCATTTGTTTGAGCAAGTGTTCAAATTGACAATGAGAGAATCACCACGTCTGCTGGTCAAGCTTCCCCCAATTCATCAGCATTTTGCACCTGTTGTTGTCACGATTGCCATTCATTATCCACTTTTTGAAGAAAGGAATTGAATGCTCCAGTCAGTCGGTGACAAGAACAACAACGCGCTTTCGCGAGTGATGACATAAACATTGAATATCACATGAGTACTCACGTGGGTATCATATGACCCAACTGGTGGCGTCGTGTGGCGTTTGAGTGTTAGGGTTTGCTATCGCATTGTCCGAAACGCGTCGCGCGTTGCGATATTTCGCAGTTTTTGATTTTTGATATTGCGTGTGCGATAGGTGAGAGGTCAGATTGTAGTCTTGTGGGGAGGTATTACGATAGTAGCAGAGTAGCGAAAAGAGATAGAGAGGGATAGAGAGAGAGTGTGTGTGTGCTTGTGTGTGAGAGAGAGAGAGAGAAGTTAAAGAGGGCATTGATTCCTCGTTGGGAAAAGGTAAAAGCACATACTGCAACGAATTGAAAGATGAAGGTCGGAAAGAGAGCTTTCAGTACGGCAACGGCTGCCGTGAGGCAGCACCAGAACTCATTGATGGGGTTGTCCCAGGCCCCACAATTGGGCACGTTCACGGTATGTCCTCTTCCTTTCCGTGTCGTGCGTCCGTCTCGCGAACCACTGCTCAACCTTCCCCACTTCTACGCAGCTTCCCGCGATTAAAAATGAGCCAGTGGTAAGCACCTTTATACCGCGTTGTGAAGGCAACTTGTAGAGAATAGTTGTGCTGAACCAGGGTTACTGATAGCACGAATATGCACCGGGTTCCGCGGATCGCAAAGGACTTCAAAGCGCGCTTGCCGAGCTTCGCGCACAGATCGCCACCGACGGTCCCATTCCCATTCCGTCCATCGTGTCCGGCACATCCATCCATTCCTCTCAGACACTCTCGCAAAACCTCCCGTTCGAACACCAAACCAACCTCGCGACGTCTCATCTCGCGACACCCGCCACCATCCAACTCGCCATCAAAAAAGCGCTCGAAGTCAAACCCTATTGGGAATCTCTCCCCTTTTCGGACCGCGCCGCCATCTTTCTCAAAGCCGCCGACCTGCTTTCGACGAAATACCGACACAAGGTGATGGCAGCCACCATGCTGGGCCAGGCCAAGAACGCTTACCAGGCCGAAATCGACGCTGCCGCCGAACTCGCTGATTTCTGGCGGTTCAATTGCCAGTATGCTGCTCAGATCTACGCTGACCAGCCGGTGATGAACAGCCCGCATACGTGGAACCGGATGGAGTATCGTGGGTTGGAAGGGTTTGTCGTTGCTTATTCCCCGTTTAATTTCACGGCTATTGGTGGAAACCTTGTCAGTGCTCCCGCGTTGATGGGGAATGTTGTTTTGTGGAAGCCTTCTCCAATGGCGATGTACTCTAACTACTTGGTGTACGAGGTGCTCAAGGAGGCTGGTTTACCTGATGGAGTGATCCAGTTCTTACCTGCCGATGCAGAGCTCATGACCAAAGTAAGCTTACACTAACACATACGATCAGGCTTATGGATCGTGTATCATCTAACAACTGTATTCTTGTAGGAAACGTTCTCCCATCCGGCGTTTACGGGACTCCACTTTACGGGCTCCACCCACATCTTCCGCCACCTCTACCAAACCATCTCCAACAACCTCCTCACCTACAAAAGCTACCCCCGCATCGTCGGCGAAACCGGCGGCAAAAACATGCACTTCATCCACCCCTCCGCCGACGTCCAAAACGCCGCCTACCAAACCGTCCGTGGCGCATTCGAATACAACGGCCAAAAATGCAGCGCCACATCTCGCTGCTACGTCCCCGAATCCCTCTGGCCCACCTTCCGCGACACAATGGTTTCCGAAACCCAGCGTCTCAAAATGGGGCCCGTGGACGATTTCCAAAACTTTATCACGGCAGTCATCAATGAACAATCCTATAAGCGTATCACTTCCTACCTTGAGCGTATACAGAGTGGTGAGATCCGGGATTGTGAGGTGTTGGCGGGCGGAAAGTACAGTGATGAGAAGGGGTGGTATATCGAACCCACCATTGTTCAGACAAAGGATATGTATACACCCACCATGAAAGACGAGTTGTTTGGACCCGTGTTGACGTGTTATGTGTATAAAGACGCCGAATGGGAGACGGTCTTGAAACAGGCGGATGAAACCACTCCGTATGCATTAACCGCTGCCATGTAAGTCACAAAAAAAAACAAAACACAAAAAAAAAAAAACTCCCCACACACGATTGTTAACTCACTCTCGATTGTTTTTTTTTATTTTTTTTTTAGTTTTGCTACATCCCGACCCGCCATCCACCAAATCTCCCACCGCCTCCTGCACACAGCCGGAAACCTCTACATCAACGATAAATCCACCGGCGCCGTCGTCGGCCAACAACCCTTTGGCGGCGCCCGGGCGTCGGGGACAAACGACAAGGCTGGGTCCATGCTCAATTTGTTGAGGTGGACGTCTCCCCGCACTGTTAAGGAAACGTTTGTGCCGTTGAGTGGGGTGGGGTATGTCAGTAATCAGGCGGATTTTGTGGATGCGTGATGAATGTGAAATGGGGAGACGAAAGGTGTGTGTGATTGAAGCTTGTGGGGTTGTGTGTGCGGGGTTTGTGAGAGAGAAAGAGGGAGGGAGAAAGAGCGAGAGGGACGTTGTGTATTTTTTTTCATTTATTTTCTACTCTTTGATGATTTTTATCTAAACATCTGCTGTCTTATTTTCAATTTTTTCTCTCTGTTTGTTGTAATTGTTATACATGTGTTGTAGTGTGGTGGTGGGAGGAAGGGAAGGGAAAAAGCGCTAGCGCCACCTATCTCCAAACTTGTCCATTTCAATCCTTCGGTTACAACGCACACATCGGTTACAACGCACAAATCTGGTGAATATCTGAGTATCTGGGTGTGTGTTAAGCAAACCAGACCCCCTCAAACGTCAAACACGATGTATACGGTATACATACATATACCCAGTGTAGGTAGGGAAGTAGGTAAGTAAGGTATGCAGTCCACACAACGCCCCCTCCAAAAAAAACCCCCCACACGGCGATCTCACTCTCTCGATCGTCAAATCGCTTAACCCCCTCATGTGCTTTCCGGATGGTTTTACCGGAACAAAAAGCTATAAAGAAACCTTTTCCCTAAACTACTAATGAACCACCGCAATGTTCGTTTCTCCGTTTTTTGTGTGTGCTTTTGTGGAATCATACAAAGTCGCGTGCGTTCGGTATCCCCTCACTGAAATCCCATATAGCGATTTTCTTATCCTTAAAAAACAAACAGTGATGAGTTTCCAGCACCAAAAAAAAAACCCATTTTATGTATGAGACATAGATGAAGAGACAGAAGTGAAGGGAGGGGTGGGGGAGGGGAACGCGCGACCTTACCTGACTAGCACTGACGACTCTTGTCGAATCCCCTCCGACATGAAAAACCCAACTTGTATGTGCTTCCCGTTTATCCCACACCACAAGGTCCTCACTCGACTCCACCTCCGAATCCCCTTGTTGTGTCGTCATATTCGTATTCGCTGGTGGAACAGGTCCAAAAAGACTCCGACTCGCCCCCGACAGCCCCATTGTCGGGACCATACCCTCACCACCACTACTCGATAGTAAGGCTTGAGGCGATTGTTGATCCGAGAACTGCATCTCACTACACTCCTTAGGCCATTTCCAGACTTTAACCCCCTGATCATAACTCCCACTGACGATCCACTCTCCACACCAAATGGTGCGCACGAGGGCGTCGTGGCCTTCCAGGATTTTCAGACACTCGCCCGTCCAGGCGTGCCAGATGCGGATGGTCTTGTCGTTGGATCCTGAAATGATGTAGGGTGGGCGGAAGGAGATGCAGGCTAGCCCGCGGGTGTGGCCGTGGAGGGTCGAGAGGAGACGGAGGGTTGTGGGTGTGGATGTGGATGTGGAGGTTAAGGAGGACTGTGAGCCGTGTGTCTGTGATGTTTGTGCTTGAGCGGGGGTTTCGGTATGGGTATCTGGAATGGGAGCCCCTGCCGCAGAGGATGACAATAACGGTGGCGATGGTGATGATGATGTCGATGTAGATGAAGGCAGAAGATTACCGAGATCCCACACTTTGATGGTGCAATCTCCACTGGCACTCACAAGGTGACGACCTGACAAATGAATGGCGTTGACGGCTGCTACATGACCGTACAACGTTTCCAGTAGCTGCCCTTGAAAGTTCCACACCTTGACGAAAGAAAAATTAACCGGTGCAAAAAAAGATGGAAATCACGATTATCACATACCTTGATAGTACAATCCTTACTACAACTCACAATCACCCCTTCTCCATCGATCTCACAAAATCGCACGTCCAACACAGGTGCCGCATGCCCCTTCATCACCCTGGTTTTCTCCCATGTGGCCAAACTCCACAGGATCAAGGTAGAATCACTGCTCCCGGTGACCAACCACTTGTCCGAGTACTGCAAGCACAAGACACTGCCCTGATGACCCGTCAAGGTCTTGACGACGCCAAACGGCGGACAGGCATCCCAGAAACGCACGCTGCGGTCCCGAGATCCGCTCACGATATACTTGTCGCAGCTCTGGACGCAGTAGACTGCGTCCGTGTGTCCTTCTAGAACGTGTTTCTTGTACCGCGATGTGCGCCAGTTGTTGCGCAGGGCGATCCGTTGTTTCCAGAGGGACTTCCAGTCGCGCGGGGAGCGTTTGAGGACGGCGAGGGTGCGTGGGGAGGTAAATTGGGCGTAGCGGGAGAGGTAGAGCGGTTTCCAGATTTCAAAGGAAGAGGAGAGCGCGTTCCAAGTGTGGGAGACGAGGGAGGTGGTAAGGATGGAGGAGAGGGGGAGATAGCTCATGATATGCAAGGAGAGTTCCGAGGGAAGGTGGGTCAAGAAATCTGTAAGACATGTTAATCATGAAACACTGCCACATGGGGGCGGGAAACGCACAAGCGACAATGCGTTACCTATTCTGGTGAATTGATCTTCATCGACACCAAAGGCGGAATCGGTCGCACTGATCCTCCTTTTCTCCTTTTCGGTTTCTTCATCGTCCCCCGTCGCAGCAGCGGCGGCAGGCGCACCATGTGAGGTGCGAACTGCGCTGTCATTGTAATTGTCCTGGTGGGTGTAGAGGACTCTATCCATTTCTTCATATTCGTCAAAGGGTGGTTGTTGATCCAGTTCCATGGGCGACTGGGATGGAGAACTCGGGGACTTGTTAGGAAACGAGAGACGGCGGAACCACCCTTTCATGATCTCTGTATGTGGGGTGTCTGGTAAGGAGTCGCAGTAGTAGTAGTAATGGTGAGTGGGTGGGTGTGTGGTGGTTGGTATGACGTCGTTTACTGGCGTTTCTACTGGGTGGTATAACTTTGTAGAAAAACGAATCCAATCTCTATAAGTTGCCTTGTTTATATATCGTCGTCGTCTGTCGTCTGTCGTCTGTGTGTCGTTCGTCAATTCGAATTGATTGATTCTAGCACTCGTCCATCACACACTGCTTTCTTGTTTTTTACTTTTACACCAAACGTCTCGCTCCCTTCCGCCGTGTTGCCCCTTATTCCTCGGTATCCTCAATTCTCAATCCTCAATGGCCTGCTTGGAAATGTGAGTGAGTGTAAATGTGTATGTGTGGAATAAGTAGTAGCTAAGAATAGGGTATTTCCCCAAGGGTTGCGTCGTGATGATGCCTTTCCCGTGTGTGGATGCGTGCGTACTTCAAATTCGTTCGTATATATGCGTTAGTAGCAGACTTCAAATTCATGTAAAGTTCTGATCTACTCTTCCTACTACTAGTACTTACTCTCTGCATCTACGTCCTTCAACCTATCAGCCTGTTAGCCTATTCATGCTCTCAGTGCAATTCATATATCCTATATCATACATACTGTAAGGGCGTGGCAAATTAACATGGCCAAATGAAGATTGCTTTCCCATGAGATTTGCCACGTAAACAACGGGAATAATTAATAGCCTCACTATTTATATTGGCGCATAATTGGGGAAAGGTGACAAGAACAAACCGGGCAACAACAACAACAACAACAACAACAACACACACACACATAATGCATAATCATTCAAATTTGCATAATGCAACATAGGAAATTGGGAAGAAAGAAAGAGAGAAAGAGAGAGAGAAAGAGCAGCAGCACACCAGTTCACTCGTGCCAGTAACTAATAATGAAATTCATAGTGCTATATATATATATATATATATATATAGAGTAGTAACCAATGCTAACTAATTGCTAACCCCCTCGCTTCTTTGACAAAGACTCGGATCGCACAAATGAGTGGGCTGACCAACTAAGTGGCTTGCCACACAGATTCACTTCAAAGTGACTATGTGAGTCATAGAATTAATGCTAATCGATTAAGGATAACAAAGGCACAAGGCAAAGGCACACACACACACACACAAAATAAAGGCTTGCCTCCACTCCACTCCAGATTCAGTTTGGCCCACGAAGAGGGGGGTGGATTAATAGGAAGGGGAATGCAGAGAGAGAGAGAGTGTGTGTGTGTGTAGTGAGTAGGAGAGTAGAGTAGGAGAGAGTGTGAGAGAGTGAGTAGGAGAGTGTAGTGATTGTGAAAGGGTTTGTAAGAGTAGTGATTGTGAGAAGGAGAGCGTAGAGGGAGACAAAGACAGACAGAGAACAGGAGGAGAGAGAAGGACGATGGTGGCGGATGTCGACGAGGGCAATCCTCCCTTGTCTGCACATGCAGAATCAGGAACCCATGACTTAACACTGTCCGTCGTCGTCGACGACGCTGCAGTCGTGCCAGTAAAAGAAGAAACAACTAACGAAGCAGAACCAACGACCACCAAAGACGAGATCCAGTCTCCCATCAGGAGAATGTCCACCTCGGGAATGTCCGGAATGACCGCCGCACAATCCTCTTTAGACATTCAGCAGGTCGTCAGGGATGAGGTCGGGCCTCCCGACAAACCCGATCAGGTCGACGACAACACCGCTCCCGCAATAGATATAGACCTTGGTTCGGCCACGGACATGGCATCCGACATCGATCTTGCCGCGACTACCACAACCAGCAAACATCGCGTACCATCGAGATCCCCGTCCGTCGAAGAACAGTTGGATCAGCTCATGTCGGAAGCTGCCAAGGATATGGGTGTCGAGGACTTGCAGGATATCGTCGCCACCCGCGACAAACAAGTGTCCCACTTAGCCACAGAAATAGAACAGGTGGGTTTTCACCACTTTGTATTCATACCTGCTCGTGTCACCGCTTTGTCCCTAATCCTGCATGTAGCTCAAAAAAGTCCACTCTGAAATGGTCGCCAAAATCGAGTCCCAAGGTCAACAGATTCGCGAACTCGAAACATCTAACAGAGCATTAAGGGCTGTCAATCGGTCCCTTTTGGAAGACGCCGAGTCATTCCATTCCCTGCGGCAGTACATTGAAAAGCGGTCTTCCGTGTCAGATCTGAAATCCTCTCCTACTGGACCAACACCTGAAACCACACTCTCCATCCCTAATCCATCATCGCCGTCGGTGAACGATGCAAAAGATCGCTCATCCTTAGACGCAACATCAACAACCGCATCAAACGATATCGATTCTGCAACACAGCGCCCTACCATGGATCCTGCACCACCCCTCACAGACTCTGACCGCGCCAAATATGAATGCACCATCAAAGCCCTACGCGAAGAAATTCGTGCTCTGAACCTCTACGCTAACAAGATTGCGTCCAGGATCCTTATCGACGACCATCTCGAACGCGCTTTACTCCAATCCTACCAAACCGACAACCCGTCCCGTCCCAAACCAGGCGCAAAGAACGGGTCGTTACGCTTACAGATCCCACAATCCATCAAAAAGCGATCATCTACTCCTATCCTAAGTCTATTCAGTCGTGGACCGCAGACAGCGCCAGTCGAACCCAGCACGCGACCGTTTATCCTGGATCCGTCGAACCCACAGAGTCCCGGTTGGTTAAGTAAACTGAATCCGTGGTCCGCTGGGGTAGGCTCACCCAGAGACGGGAGTCATGAAACCCTACACGTCTCGCCCGCTGCCTCACCATCCGCCTCTCCCAAACGCACTTCCAAAGTCGGCACAGAGATCGTCATGATTGACATGGATGACGCGGCGACACCACAACCGAGTCCGAGGAGTGAGGAGAGGATCCAACAGAGATTGAAGGAAGCTGTTGCCAAGGCTGCTGCTGGATCCAGTCAGCGATCGTCGGCGTCGCAGCCCTTGGTCATGGAAGAGGTCTTGTTGGTATGATCTTTACCCTTATTTTTTTCAGTCGGTTTTTCCGTCCTTCTTTTCTACCTGACTTCTTGTGTCTCTTTGCTTGCATACTCCTCTATCACCTGCTCATAAGGGGTCGCCTTTCATCTCCCCAATCGGAGTTCAATTGGTCTATTTCTTTTTCTTTTTCTCTCCCGCACAATGTTTTCACTTTTATTTTGTATTGTTGGTTTGGTCTTGCGGCAGATAGACAGAATCTTTGCGTGTTGTCTTTTCGTTCAGTTGAACCCCCCCGTTTTTGGATGTAACATATTTCGTATTACTAGTACACTGTCTCTCCATCATGCTTGAATTTGAAGTCTATGCTATGAACTCCCTTTCTCCACTTTCTCCAACGTATCCTATGAACCAGGCGCCTGCGAGAGGCATGCCATTACCTCCACAGCAATTGCCCCAGTTGCAGCGACTGCGTTCCGCTCCTAAAGATCGAAGAGCAAGTGGACTCCGTGTTGTGAACCCTTCCACTCACAACTTCGATGGAGATGCTCCAGGGTCCATGGACGGACGCCCGGGTGAAATGCCGCTTTCCCCTACTCCCGTTTATCCTCCTCAACCGGTAAGTACTGGTCATCCAACTTTGGATATCAGTTTCGATGAGCGTGCGGTCCTCGCTGAGCGAGGTATGAGTGAGAGCCCGATCAGCGTGAGCAGTGGGCGAACATTTTAAGCTTGATGTGCCTTCGAGCATTGTACAGTGCGATGGATAGGTAGGAACCTGATGCATAATGATAGGACTTTTATTTATTCCGTAGCATAGCAGTCTCTTCCGGATAGAATAATTATTGCTAGAGAATATAGAATAATACACAGTGTGGTGGGGTTCTAGAGGCATACGTGGTTGGTCGTTTGAATTATGCGCTGTTCCCAGGTCCTTTGCTGAGAAGATTGGATGGATTTCGGAAAATTTGGCACGCTAAGCCTTTGAACGTCCACCCATGCTTACAAGAACTGGCGGGCAAACCCTCGCAGGACGGCCGATAACGCCCCTTCGTCTATTAGATCCCAAGAAGTACATTCCCCACAAAGGTGCATCAGTTACTTAGTTCTCGAAAAAGCAAAAAAAATGCTCCGCACAGGGATCGAACCTGTGACCTTGGCGTTATTAGCACCACGCTCTGACCAACTGAGCTAGCGGAGCTGGATGAGATGACCTTAGTGCAACAGGTAAGCATTACGGACACAGTCACAAGTCACGTGCTCTGCCTTTGGGTAATGTCGCTTGTCTCGCCCCGTTGACAGGTCTCGTTCGACACTGTTGACAGCACATACTTTGAGCGTCCACCTACGTTAGTAGAAAAGAAGAAGAATATACATATATATATATATCGTTTGCGTCTCGGCATTCAGCTATAACGGCAAGGTCTACGGAGACATTCACCTTGACTGCACAGGTATCATCGTAGGTATCTCTGACGTGTTCTCTACACAAGCAGCTCGTAAAGCGCTCGGCGTTGTGTGAAAGTGAACTACATAAAAAAGTTGCCTATTAAAAGTGCTTCTTGCATTGTCTGACCTACACCCTGTGTACGTATTCCTGATACTAGCATGATGAACGCCTCTGGCAGTATCATGACATCGACATTCACACAAGGGAAATGCAGCAGCAGCAACCGTAACCCAGGCGGGGCCATGAAGCTGTCTCACATTAGGTCGCCTGGCAGAAAGGATCTGCAAAACCGTCCCGCCCATCTGGCTAGAGATGAGCGGCCCGAGATGGCCGACTCGGACGCCTGGAACTCTGGAGCTCCTAAAGAACGTCCTGTAAATAGGGCTTACGGGGAGACAGATTCGAACGCCGAGCGGTTATGTTTGGCGAGTCAGTTGGCTGTTTTGGTGAGTACGCTCTGTCTTCGTTGGGTTGTTGGATTGGGCGCTTGCCCATTCTCGAGTCGCGGCTTGAGTCACTGCTCACGCCGAGTCATGCCCGCGGGACCGGGTAAAAGTGACGCCGAACTCTCGCACAAAGTGCTTGAGACGGCATCATTCAAGCGGCTGGAGGCCTGATATGAATGTGAAGTTGGTGATGCTGTCTAAACGCTGTTTGGCGCTGTGTCCATCTTGGTTTGCCGAGTGGGGTGAAACGGCCAACCACCAAAACATGCAAAGGTCTGGCGCCTAGGTTATACGCGGGCTATAACTATAAGATGCTACAACCCCCAGCACACTGCCGTTGAACTTCTCGCCCTGTCCTCCTGCGCCGACCGTGCCTAGCGAACCAGTGGTTGTTCATCTGTTTGCCTGCTTGCTTACCCAAACGTCCATCCCTGTTAGACAAGTGAGAACTCATCCAACACACAGGAAACGCCACGCCCAGATTCTAGAGAATTACGATCGGTTAGATCCCAAGATCCTGCAGACGAAGTCGTCCAAAAATCCTTGAACTCGCCGCGCAAGCGATCCAGACGACATGTGGATGACTCCCACGCGCCCCAGCCTACAGCTACTTCATATAGTCACTTAACTCCAAGCGCAACGGACACTTATGTGGAACGTCTTCTTCGCACCGAAGTCAAAGAGCTCAACGCGTCTGGGCAATCTGGTCTGGAGTGGAGTCCAAAGTTGATATTACCAACGCCATATGGTATAGAAGTTGCTCTTGAACTCGAACGAGTGCAGTCGAAGCCGAAGGGCACGACGTTCTATCTTGAGCCATTTTATAAAGTGACTAGAATCCTACCTCGATCACATGTTGACACATTGAAATCTGTGAGAGGGGATATCATGCGTACCTTTTTGTTCAGAAACCCAATTGCAGGAGTTGACGTTTCGACGCTCATGGGTGAAGGAAGACGAGTGGCGGAGTTCTGGAGAATGATCATCGGTGAGAAAAAGAGCCTAGTTTGGGAAATCAGAGACAAGGAGGGCAACTCGTGGGAATTATATGTGAAGCCTGATGAAACATTGAATAAACGTGGAGAACCACCGAAATTAAAGAATATTAGACTCGAGGGATATCTTCAACGTCAATTCACGCTTCGAAGTTTGCTGAATTCGAAAGTTCAGGACTTAATTTCCAAACGAAAATTGCCGCTTGTGCTCGATATAGATGATACCTTATTGCGAATTGTCGGCAATAACTCGGCCAAGTACATTCCTACAGAAAGACTTGCGGAAGTTGATCCTTCCAGAATTCTCAAATTGAGAGATGGACGGCAAGCAGTTATGGCGACGGGCTTGTTGCAGTTTTTGGACGAAATGAAGATGCGATACGAGATTTCGATATGCTCGGTAGGTGATGTTGATTACGTCGAGCAAGTCAGGGAAGCCCTGGAAATGATAAGACCGAATGGGGAGCCGAGATTCATGGGTGTAATATACAGTGCGCGGGATGACTGGCTATATTTTCAAGGTCGGACGGCCGAAAAGCTGGCTGAGCGGGCGGCAAAGCTTTGCCGGAAACCTAACGGATTCAATAAGGACTTGCCAGAGGTCGATAAGCTGACTACGGAGTCGGATTCCAAAGAGCTGAAACAAGTGGAAAAAAATGTCAATCCGTTCGAAATTCCACCTAAAGACTTGCGGAACGTATTTGCATATTACGATGTCGCATTGCAAGATTCTCAGTTCGTACTAGAAGATACCAGCATCCGACCCATTTTTGTTTTAGACCCGTTAATTGTGGATGATTGCCCAGCAGCGTGGAATCGGGAGCAGCAGGCGAATGTGGTGGTGCGTATGCTGCCGTTCGATTGTCCGTCTGCCATTCCGACATCTTTGACAGCCTTTCTTAATCACAGCAAGCCAAGATGAAGAAAGAAAACGTCGAAAAGAATTTAGTGTGGGATGTAGTGCTAGACAAAACCATTCCACAGGCGTTGCACTACTCAGCTGCATACTTCTGGCCGGCGTACGACGCGTGGGTAGCGCAAATGGCAGAGTACGAAGCTGATCCCTTTTGTGCATTGGAACCTCCCCGCCCACCGCGACTGGTTCATTTCCTGGGAGATTACATGCGTGCGTGTCAGGCCGTTCGAGTGGAGAATAATTTATAGATGCTGAATGGCTGCGAAATACTCCATCGTGTGCTTTGTTTCCAGCGGTACGTCGGCTTCGATGGACGCCATCACTATGGCCAAAGTATTTATTATCTTGATCTCATTATGCCACCGGATGTGATCCAACGCTCCGCTTCATGTGTGAGGGACTTTCGTAGTCATCGTGATCACCGGCTATGTTGCGAGGCCCCTCAGGCTTTGCAAGGCCCATCGTAGGCATTGTGTTCATCTCTTAATAGCAGCGTACCCAAGCCCATTGAGTGTCACCCCACATGGCACATATTTCAAGTTTCCAGTAACGAAAAGGCTAACGCGGAGGAAGGTCGGACCCCTGAATCGACCCTCCAAAGTGAGAAAATCACTCTCGGGCTTCATGTTGTAACAGCATCTATATTCAGATCCACCTGTCAAATTCACAACGAAGGCTGGACGGTGTTTTGACAGCTTTCTCTTTAGCTGACTAGCAGACTCCTCTGTTCTGAACGGGACCAATAGGACAATTACAAGAATGCCCCGAGCCGACTATCAGCAACAGGTCAACGAGTTGATAGATCTAGCCCCTGAATTGCGGGCTACGACAAAACTTGGTCGTAAGTATGGCTTGAAGATTCTGCAGAAAGACCTCCGGTTTAATTACAGCTGGTTCTCGCTATATGCATAGAAATTCGTAAGGGCGACGAAGATGGCATGGTTATTCTACGCTTTGATTACCAACGCAGAAAGTTTGTCGAGTTATCAATTCTCATGCAAGGTATTTGAGTTGGATGTGATGTTGTGTTGTTGACCCTGCTAAGTCTCTTTGGACCTCGACTGCAGATCTAAGAGGATATCCCAACCGACACACTGGCTACTGTTTCGTCGACACTGAGCACGCCGACAAACGCGCATACGGGGGTTGGTAAAATGGCCTTTACACTCACTTTGGAAGCTGATGGAATTTACTTGCTCACAGTTGAAAATGTGATCGCCGAAATTCAGGTCGATGGACGACCGTTATGTGCAGTCGTGAATGATTGTATGATGGCAATGTGTATCCACTTCGGAGTAGAATCGGACATGCTCCGTAAGCTCCTCTATCCCCTCACGATCGATACCTCAAATGGCAGGCCACAACGGCGAGAAACCTCATCGGAATCAGAGGTGGAATCAGAGATGGATGGTGAAACGGATGATAGCAGCGTGGACATGCAAGAGTTTTTCTCATCGCATGGTGCATTGCACGGGATTCTGACCAACAAGTTGCGCCTTGTTTTGAGAGATGCAACAGGGCTAAAAGCATGCGGTTATGGATACGTTGGTTATTGTTCGCGCGGTCTCGAGTCGGGGTAAGGTTGCTCATAGACTTCTCACTTTCAGAGTGCCTAACGAACAGCGTCCATCGTTAGGTTCATTCTTTACAACAGTTTAAGCGTTGGACAGCTAGTCAAGACACGGCTACTGACTGTGGAGCAATGTGCGGCGTATGACTTGGGACTTTCCCACTATATTATCACGCTCATGAAATTCACGCCTGAGTACATTGAGATCCTGCGAAAGGTGAGAGTGGTCCTTGCGTCAGTGAGGGATTTTCGCTGAAAAAAAGTGCTCGACCAGGAGAATGGTTGCTGCCACATAAAAGGTTATCAGCGTGAATCTGGGACTGGAGTTGTACTAGGCCGCCGCTCCGAAGTACACTTTCGTGTTTTGGCTGGCCGAACGGAGCAGTTACGGGCCGGAGATGCATTTCAGGCGTTTCAGGCCAAAATGGATGAAACAAACAGAAGTGACAGCGACGGAACCCGAGCGCTTACCCCATTTCTTCTCTCATGGACACTGGCTGACATCCTGAATCATAGGTTCTTGAGTATATTGAGTTATGCGCTAGAACATAATCTCGGATGGTTAGTCATGGCAGACTCGCATTTTCTCACTGGTTCGGTAGCGCATGACGGACATTAACAGGCAGGAGCATAGGGCAGGGGCGGAAGCCATGTACGAGCTACAGCTTACGACAGCTGGTGCGCCTATCGTGGGAAAACATATTCGGGATTTTGATGCAGACGAGTTACTGCGTGAACGTCCCAAGCATACGTTTCCAGACGATTTTCGCACCGTCTTCAAACCTCCCACTGCTGCATCAGATTATGAAGAGTATATGAACTTCCCGCTGTTGACCATGCGTTACGTCCTCAGAAAGCTTGTTTCGGCCAGTGAGTTTTGCTTGATATGCCACCGGAAGATTGCAAAGGGTTGTCTCCATCACGCTCCCATACGAAAAGCTTTCGGACTCCTAATCTTCTATGTTTCTCAGATTTTGAGGTTTTGAAACCATTCGTTTGCGACTCGTCCCTGTGCACTTTCCAGTACCTGAGTTTGGGAATTGGTCCGTCAATTGAGCTGGAAATTCTGCATCACCCCACTGTTGTGGACCTACTAGTGTCTCTTGCGTATGCGGCGGCCGCGAATAAGAGGCTCAATCCATTCCCTGTTGGTATTGAAAGCGCGAAAGTTATCCGGTCCTCCAAGGAGCAAGGACGTATAACATCATGGGACGGCAGTCAATTTGCAGTGGAATGGTTTTCGGATTTAGAATTTGACGTTCAACCCGGACATATGATAGAGGTGAGCTCGATTGCTCCCGCTGGCGTGCAACCAATTTAACTTGCGCTTCGTCACAACAGTATCGCTACGGGACAGCGTTCCTTCGGGCTGAAATCGTGGCCATTCCCAGTCCAAACCATTTGAGAATTGCCGTTGCAGGCAGGCCATCCAATGTTTTCACGTATGCCCAGATACCCTTCTGGGTTTCTCGCAAGGCGGGTGGTTGGACCACTGATCCATCCAGTGTCCTTGGTACTCAACTCGAGGAAACTGACCAAATTGTCCGTATTCTAAACCAACTTCCCTCTATTTACGACATGGCGGATGCCCTGCGTAAGCAACTAGGTGCTCACGCCGATGCGCAAGATCGGATGGAGCTGGATCTGGATGACAGCCCTACGAGTATTCTGAACGACTGCACTTCGGAGGCGGAAAAGCGACTGTTTGACACTGATCTATTGAGAAATCAGCATACCCTTACTCTGCAGCCAGCGTTAGATCAGATTCACCCACTACTATATCCATTATTAAGATGGATTATATGCAGCAACAGAAGCTACATTTGCGAGTTATCGAAGGAGGATCAAATGATCGCCGGAGTATCTAAACTTTATTTGCAGGTGGATTTCATGGCGTGCCGTCAGACTTGCCTTTGTTTAACACGTAAACTCTGCAGTTCAAAATGGTTATGTCTTCCCCTGACAAAGAGGAAGCATTTGTGAAAGCTCAGAAAGCGCAGTCAGCGAAGATCAAAAGTCTGTGGGCTTTTCATGGAAGCCCCCTTTATAACTGGCACAGCATACTACGAACTGGTCTGCACTTTGATAAGTAAGTTCTGTGATTCGACATCTGCCACGATTTATTACTAAGTCATCGGCGCGTTCTAACTGCAGTGTGGTACATGGAAGAGCGTACGGACATGGAATATGTGCGTAGACGACGTGTTAGTTGCTGGTCCGAATTTGCTTGTGAACTAACTAAGGGAATTGGCTAGATCATGCGCTTGATTCAACGACGTCCCATTCTTACGCTAAAGGAGGCCTTGCAAGTTGGCCACAGTCGAAGATAGGGATTCTTAGTTGCATAAGCTTGAATGAAATTATCAACTGTCCGAAGCAATTCGCATCCACGTCTCCCTATTTGGTTGTGCCCAACAGTACGTTAAATGTGTGTTCTGAGCTTCACAGTTGCCGTTAACCCAACCGTCTTATCCGATGGCTATAGAAGACTGGGTGCAAACGCGATATTTGCTTGTAGGTCGGAACGGGACTACACAGGACTACAGCCACGCCTCACCCCATGCACGCGACCAGCGTGCTTCCGCACCAAACCATGTCACCCAGCAGATCGCTGGCGTGGACTATTACGAGATGGATTCACACTTCATTCCGAGCGACACTCACTTTCGCCTGACCATCCCCAGATTTACAAAATTAGCGCCCGCCGATGCGATCGGAGGGCTCTCCGATAATCTCATGCCGTCATATCCGGATGATCCGGGATTGACAATGCTGGCTCAAGAGCTGGAAAAGGAAGCACAGGCAAGCAGTGAATTACATCTTAGTAGTGACTCTGAGGATGATCCTGTTTTGAACGAAGACCCTGATAAAATCGCGGAAAGTACCAGCGATTCGCTCAGTCTGGCGTCACCGGATTATGCCACAGTGACGGCCAGCAAAGCCATACTTCGAGAACTGAAGAACATGCTCAGAATTCAGGAAGAAACAAAGGTAGAAAGTCGTGGATGGACGCTACAAGTTGAAGGGCTCACCAATCTTTATCAATGGAATGTCACCATGTCGCATTTTTCGCCGGACCTTCTCCTAGCTCAGCAGCTCAAAGCACATCGAATTGATGGGATTTCCATGGAGATTCGGTTCAATCACGACTTCCCATTCTCACCACCTTATATTCGCGTCATTACACCGCGTTTCCTTCCATTTTCCCACGGAGGTGGGGGTCACATCACAGCGGGAGGATCAGTATGCATGGATTTACTGACCCTCAGCGGTTGGAGTGCTAGTTATAGCATGGAAAGTGTACTCTTGCAAGTCAGAATGGCGCTCGAAAGCGTCGACCCCCAACCGGCACAACTTGCTCATAATTATCATGCAGGGTACGGTGCGCAAGAGGCACTGCAAGCGTACAGACGGGTTGCACAGCACCATGGATGGCGAGTACCTGGGGGGCTAGAGAGATTCGGCACCTGAGTATCAAAATACTTGCCAGCAGTGTTCCAAGGCGCATGAAGCTTTCGGTAGTGTAGACATGCACGAAATTCACCGCTCCACCACCGTGGTGTGATTGACCACTGAATGGTGGTTTCTGTGTTTGCGCAAATGTGTCACTTTCCGGATTCTCATGCGACCATTGCTTCTGGCTCGTTTCTACTCCTTGATCCATCTCCGGTTTCCCAGATGGGGAATCATCCATACACCACTCACTGAAGCCTTGTATTTTTTTGTACTGTTTCACAAAAGCCCAAAGCCTAATGAATTCACACATTCTATAGCTACATTCTATATTGCAAAGGTATATATCTATGCCAGGTCTGCCCTCCTTTGAAGTACTACGTACACTACTATGAAACGACTGGACCCTTGTCACTCAAGCCCAACCACCACGTTCAATACCTTTTCGTAAACCTTTCAGGAATTTTTCGGCATCGTGCGGTGGTATGTACAATCCTTGCTGCATAAATAGCTCGTGGATATTCGTTGCACTGTCACGGTGACTACTCTTGGTTGACCCACTTCGTTTGCTTCTTAACGTGGCAAACACTTTACTGTGGCTCCCTCCATCGCTCAGTTGTCCGATGTCAGAGTTCCGTGGTATGGGCGTGCTATTGCGAGACCCATCCCACTCGAGCCATGCCACCAGGATTTCATCTGAAAGTTTCAACAATGGTCCTTCAAGCCAGCTCACGACATAGGCAGATATAATAGGAAGGGAATTGAATCCGTTGTGAACTACTAGGTCCCACACTCTCAAAAGAAGTGGAAACGGTAGGATGCCCGGAAAGGGCGCTGCTGCATCTACGTCAACTGCAGAATCCGCAGGCAAATTGATTTGAGTGTCCTCCTCGTCACGAATATGTCGCAACTCAGCAGGGGAAAGCGATGTGTTGCAAAGCGAAACAAATAAACTTTCCAGCCACGGTGTCGCGTAGGTCTGAGAATTCGGGTAAAGCACTGATAACCGACGGGCAAGTTTTGGTGATAAGATGGTAATGTTCGCGGCGTGTTGTGATAACAACGTCGGCATTGACGCATAAACGCGGGAAATGGAATAATAATATGGGTGAAACAGATGGTGAAGAGCAAGATATGCACGCTATAGAAAACTGTCCGTTAGCTAGAACCTTTGGGCGAAATGCGACCCTTACGATACCTCTTCCTCCATGACTAGCAAAAGGATGGCTGCGATCAAACATATTCCATAGTGATAGCCAATCTCAGGTTTGGTTCCGCAAAATCCTTTTACAACTCGTCCAAGAGCTATCTGCCCTTCACCGTTCGGCTTCATATACCAAATGTGTCTTCCGAACGTTCTCCTTACATCCACAGCAACGAACTGATCGCTGAAATTGGGAGCCTCTACAGCCGTATAATAATCCTTTAACAGACCCACATCAATCTGGTCAATCGCAGCCGCGTTCAGACCCGAATGTAGTCCCGATAAACCATTTAGCAAATGGTACCACACGTGTCCGCGGAAAACTTGAGGTGGTCCTTTCTGGTAGCGTTCGAAAAACTTTTTTGTTTTCTGAAAAGTCATCAGAGCGCCAGATGCTGACACCTTGGCAGTCACATTTGCACTATCACTGGTAATAGGCGAAGCAGGACCCACAGTCAGAAGCGTCTTATCCCTCCGGCCGTGCTGCACTAATGTCATCACTTCCTGAGAAATAGGAATTTCGCAGCTCATGGTCATCCACTTCCTTGCGCGCGTCCGCTCTCTGACCATCCATGCACTCTCTGTGAGAAATTCTTTTTTGCCTTTGGGATGCGGATATGAGACAAATCCATAGATATCGACACGTGAGTAAAGTGAAGAAACAAATTCGAAAAATTTGTCAGAGGATCGCCGAGAAGCCGCATCTAATGACTTGCGCGTTTTGCTGCTTGGAGAACGCAAAAGTGACGGAAGTGATCGAGTCGATTGAGATGAATTTTGCCTGGACAGTCGTACTGGGGGTGGAAGGTCGTCAGCGGACAAGGAAGGTCGAGGCGCCGGAGGACGTTGCAGGAGCCCTGCGGCGTGGCCAGCATTGGGTGGCACCAAAGCATCCATTCTAATCCCTGGGGAAATCTTCCTGATGGCACTGAGAGTTCCGTCCTCAGAGGACACCTGAAATATTTCATCTGCCTTCGTTCTTTCGACACTCGGGCGAGCAGAGAGTCGCCGACGCAGTTGCATTGCGGAATTATGCCTTTCGTATTTTGAAATGCTCGTATCGCCTAATGAACTGTCGGAGCTAGAGAGCGGTCCGGCAGCAGCAGCAACGGGCAGCGTCATCTCAGTGCTTTCAACTCGCGTACGCGTTTCTCTGCTATCAAGCGATCTGGCATCGTCGAGACCCTTGCCTTTCTCCTCCTGAAGCCAAAATCTGCCAATTCTACCAAACAGGCCTCGTTTTGGAAGCTGAGGCGTTGACTTTTCCAGCCTCCAGCTCTGTGTATGTCTGCGTACATCGAAACTCGCTGCCCTACGGCCATCATCACTGCTTCTAGGGTTCGAAGGAAATTGCAACTCAACGCCTTTTCCCGAGGACCTGGTTACGCTTCGGCTCCTTGTAACACCTAGTTCCCCTTGCAGAGACAGATCGCCTCCGAGATGCGTGGGATTTCGTAGGGTTGAGGTCCTAGAAAGCTCATTTTCCACGTTCTCAAAAACCTTTTCAGCAAATCTTCTTCCTGCCTCGGTTGGCGAAGTGCTTTGGATGCTATCACGGTGCCTGGTCTGAGCGTACGAGAGTTCACTCAGCTTGCGCGTATCCAAACGGCTGATTTGTTGTCGTGACGGCGAAAGAATGTCTGAAACTGCCAACGTCGGAGTGATAGAACCAAGGGTTAGGCGATGAGAGTCGTAGCGTTCGACTTTTGGGAACGGTGGCTCATGCTGAACGGCGAGCGGTTGCGGTGCGTGGAAGCGTTGGAAACGTCGAGTCGCTTGTTGATGGAATTGCTGCGGCGTATCCTGTTGAGACAGTTGTCTTGGTCCAGCTGGGCGTCGTTTCGTTGTAGTCAAGTCCTCGCGATCGAGTCCACTCGTCTTTCTGTCGACACCACTATCTGTTCTCTTTCGTGCGTAATCGTCGGAAGCTGAAGCCACTCCAGCGTGGGTAGGTGATGATGGAACATTTGCCATCCACCCTGCCACCTTGTCAACTAATGCCGAAGCCGTGGAGGGTGGTTCGTTGCTGGGAGCGTGAGCGGTGGCCAAATCGTTCGCATAGGATGCAGTGCGATAAACGTCGCTGGGGGTTTGCTGTGTCGCCGACCGATTCGAGGAAATGGACTGCAGGGTAGATTTCGAGCTTTCCTTGTGAAGTCGCTACGAACAGAAGGTATTCTGTTACACCAAGAGTTCATTTGCATCTGCCGAATTCACTTTTTCTATTCCACCTTCCAAGTGTAGCCCTCAACCGGCAGCAGACAATAACCATGCTGCTCAGCAGAAGCAGACAGGCACTTGGGCCGTGAAAAAGGGTACGTACCTGCTCGGGCAGTGAATCACTCCGTGAAGGAGCGACGGGCAGCAATTTTGAAGAACTGATAGAGGCAGCGGATCTATCAGAGACGAATGAGCGCTTCTGGGAGACCTGCGCCATCCGTGACGGCGGTGAGGCTAGTGGGCGAACAGTGTTTTTGGTTCAATAGTTGCAATGCTTAATAAATGTTCAGCAAAGGATATGTTTCAGCTGTCAGGAGCACCACCATCAATACTGGCATGCACATACTTCTCGGACACTAATCTTACCACCTTGGATGATACTTTTGCAGCATTTGCGTTTCCCTGCTGGTAGTAATACAGATGAATGGATGGGCGGGAATGCGATGTATGAACTGGAACAGAATGTATGTGGTGGGCCATGGCCTGGCTTGGCTGCGACCGGGGAAATGTCCAGTTGACAGCCACCAGCGCGACTGAGACGAACAGCGCATATGGACAATACATGCAACGCAGAACGGGTTACCCGAAGGACGGATGAACGTCGTATGTGCGGGATGTGCGGGAGTCTGCGGCAGTCTGCGGGGGATGGGCCCCTTGAATGACTGTTTTGTGCAGTTGTGCAGATGGATGTCATCATTGGCATCGTATACCCACTAAACCAGCCCTATTCACACCAACATGACAGGGCAGTACCGGTGACACATACTGACAATGGACCCGCTTGATCTACGGAAACAACCCCAATACACACAACAACACACGCCGCCTTGCCCCCGTTTCCCCACGGGAATATAAAAGGACCCTCGTACACTCCTAATCAGGGAGTCTGCCTCTGTGCAGTTGCTGCATACCATGCTACACGGGATGTTGCAGAGGTATGGGTTGTGTAGGTGCATGCTTAGACGGCCTTCAAATTGGACACATCGCAATGGTCGCATCTGGTCCCCGTCCACCATTTGCTGCGATTCCGATGATCCCCAAAACGGGAATCCCTGATCCGTTTTCCTCTTCGTGAGACTCCTGCTATCACCATTTATCTCTCGTCGTTCGGTAAAATCTGCAGAACGCCCTCACAAACGATGCAAACGATTCACGACTTGGATGTCCGGCGGCGAGTGTGCACACCACAGAATTTGGAACATTCCACCCGTGGAATGAACGTGCCGCCGTACCAGCGTTTCTCTTTTTTCGCAACCAGATTCGGGGGTGGTAGCTATAGGCCGCCGCAGTCTCTCTCGGGAGAATCGAATGTAAGAGAGTCGGGTATAAAAATGGGATACCTTGTCTCTCCAGCCGCGGGAGTTTGGTACGCTATTGTCCAGACGACTCGTTCCGGTTGACCTCATCATGCTAGGCAAGTCAGCCGCCATCGCAGCTTTTGCCAGCTTGACGCTGTCCGGTGTGCTCTGTGCCCCCACTCCAGGTAGCTGCAACTACTGTGTTCATTGCTGCTCCGTCCATTCTGAACATTTTGAGCGCTTCCAGATCCTTGTGCTTTAACAGCCTCCCAGTCGACTACTGGTTCGGGATGGATCGAATACACTAACGCTGTACAATGCATGGACAGCTTTCCTTTGGACGACAAAGTCCGCAAGTCAACCATCGAAACTTTTCGCCGCACATTGGATGGCCAGTATGCGTTTCTCGACATGGCCTCCGTAGGCAGCACCATCGATCAAGGCAAATGGGATGTCCCAGATGTCGACCTCAGAAAGGTGCTCAAAGAGGCCGAGTCCAAAGCATACGAGACCGACCGTGAATTTCATGATGAAATGGCCTTGGTGTTTAGATTAGTTGGGGATGCCCATACGGGGTACAGAAGTACGTGTCATCTTTTGCTCTCTTCTCCGCGATATGATCTCATCGTCACTGTTCATAGGTGGCTGCTACCACAGCGCATTCTCCTTCTATCATCCGTGGTCCTACAACGTTCTTGTGGGCACCACCACAGGCCAGCAGCACGTCCAGCTGGGCTCATTGACGAGCACTGACGCTGCCTACACCGGCAAGGTTTCGGAAGCGATCGGACGTACCCCTGCCGATCTCATTGGTTGGACGATTACCTCAATTGAAGGCGAGGCACCTGTTTCATGGATCATGAAATTCGCAGGCTCGAAAGTGGGACTTGCCAAAGATGCTCAAATCAGGTTTAACCGTGCGACGGCACGACTTGGGTATGTACGGCGCTTTGTTTGAAGGGTTACACATGTGATCTGAGATCCATTATGGGCAGTGTGAACCCAGATGGATCAATTCGCTCTTCCGCTGGTCCTGTCAGTCTTAGTAGCGGCATGGAAGCTCCTCCCAAGCCCACGCGCCACATCGTTGTTCAATCACCAGATGGCAAGGAAACGCTCGACCTTCAAGTTCCTTGGTTAGGTAAAGTTACGTTTAAATCGTATTCGTATTTGCCAGTCATCTGAACATTGTGCACATGTAGCCAAAAAGTCTGCTAGCACCCCCACCTTTGTCGACGCGGCCTCCTTTTATTCCAATGTTTGCCTTGCTCAAAACGCAGCTTTTGAAAGCTTAACACTAGATGTTGAAGTTTCTCGCGTGGACATCACCAAAGAAGAGTTACTTCCCGCGACCAACACCCTTACCTATCCGAATACTACTGAAAACAGCTACGGCAACGGCTATCCAAAGACCGTCCATAGCGGCGAGCTTACGTCCTTTTACATGATTGACGAAACGACTGGGGTAGCTTCGGTTCCCACATTCTCGAACGGCGGTGATGAAGAAAAATGCAAAGCACGCATCAAGGACCCGGGAGCAGTGGCCGCGATTGGCACTGGTGGACCAGCCGGTCCCACGTTCTTCTGCTTCATTATGGAAATGAATGATGGTTACCAGGCACTGAAAGCTGCTGGCGCGCAGAAGCTTATTTTGGACTGGACAGATAACGGTGGTGGTTGGGGTGATCTTGGCTTTGCTACCGTCGCACTTTTGTTCCCGGACGTCGTGCGCGATCAAGCCCGGTTCAGAATGTAAGCTCATCGGAAGGCTGGCTTTGGAAGCAATGCCGCTAACGTTATACTCTTCAGGTCTCCTTTTGCTGAGGCATTGTTCAAGGATGCGTTTGAAAAAGACCTCAATCAAACGGAACCGCTGACCATGTTTGGTCCAGCCAACTTCCTTGACCCGAAAACTGGATCCATTCCATTGCCCGAGGACGCTGAACGTCTTTTTTTGAGTTCGAAAGCCGGACGGACAGAAACTTATGGCCAATACTCTAGTCGTTATTCTGACCTTGTTAGCATTGTCGATGGCGGCGGTATTTTTGACGAGACGCGTGAACACAACACCTGGAATGCGACTGGCATTGCCAAACCCACTCAACCCCTCTTTCCCGTTCAGAGTAAGTGACTCCGTTGTCCATCCACATCCCCCACCATCCCGCTTACATAAGTGTGCTTCTCCCAGATGTCATGCTCATGACTAACGGATTGTGCGGTTCTACATGCGCACATGCGGCCCGCCTAGCGGTGGACCACGTTGGCATTCGTTCGTTGGTGAAGGGCGGTCTTGCCAACAGCAAGCCCTTTACGTTTTCAACCTTCCCCGGTGGCAACGTTGTTGATATTCCTCAAATATTTACTGATTTGCAAAAGCTTGGCCTGGACAAACACGAGCTCGCTCCACAACCGTTCCTTAATCGCGTGAGTATGTGGCGGGTGAACGCAGGCGTTGGTTATTCGAAGCGGCAAGATTTGCCCGCCGAGTATGCTTATGCCCCTGCAGACTGTCGCATGGACATCACCGAAGAAACGTTCTTTCCACCCAATTCTTGGAGGGCGGCTATCCCTTTCTTTGAAGGATGCCGCGGCGGAAATACTCCTACGCCTACGCCGACACCCGAAAAATGCAAACCTTTGATCGTGCAAGAGTAGATGTGGCTTATTGCTGGTATTTTCTGAACGCAACTTTAAAGCTGTAGTGCTCTTCAGCGTGGGCATTGATTTGATGACCTTATTCGCGATGATTGCACCTCTTAGACTAGAGCCGAGCGCGTAACCGTAATAGACAATAGAATGCCAGGCTGTTCCTTTACTTCTGCCGACTCAAAACTTTTTTAAGTCGCTGTTCTGACTTCGCTTTGCTTGCGAGAGTTCATGCGATGGCCTTTTGCAGGCAGAGCAGACAGCGTATGGAGTGTAGTATGTAGTACTGTGTTCTATTTAAGTTAAAAACTTGTATGAACACACTGTCAATGCGTGTCGACTACATATACAGCATTACAATTGTCGCGGGGAACTTGGTCACCACCCGGAAACGATCCTGGAACTTGGTCACCCCCGGCAACGATCCTGGAACTTGGTCACCCCCGGCAACGATCCTGTAACTTGGTCACCCCCGGCAACGATCCTGTAACTTGGTCACCCCCGGCAACGATCCTGGAACTTGGTCACCCCCGGAAACGATCCTGGAACCCCAGAGATCGCCCATTGGACACAAGTACTCCGCAGAAATCGCCCCTTAGACACAAGTACCCCGCAGAGATCGCCCCCTTAGACACAAGCCCATACCACAGAAATCGCCCCCTTAGACACAAGCCCATACCACAGAAATCGCCCCCTTAGACACAAGCCCATACCACAGAAATCGCCCCCTTAGACACAAGCCCATACCACAGAAATCGCCCGTTAAACCTGAGTGAATCACAGAACGCATACATTCTTAGTTAGCGGCATGAGATTTTGTCCCAGTAACATGGGACACACGCACCATTGTTCACTCGTCTTTAGAGTATCGAAGGGTAATCAGGTCGTCCGCACTATAGTTGGAAGTTTCTGAAATAAAACAGTCAATTCACAATGGAACCAGCGGCGCTACTGTACTCAAAATGTCTCAAAAAGCGAATCCCACTTTGACCGACTATGTTAATAATTGGACATACCTCAACTTGACCCGGTGTTCGGTGTTCTGTGTTGGTGGGAGGATGAGAAGTTGAGAACGCGAGAGGCCAGCTATTTATACGCGACTCCATCTGAGAGTCACATGACTTAAATTGATGGTTGTCCGACAAGGTGGCACAGTCACCAGCATAAATTACGGACATAGTCTGAGGTCCCAGAAGTCGTACCCTCTGCTTCTTTTGAAGACGACTTTTGCTTGAATGCAGCTCTGTGAAGACATGCAAACGAGTGTGCTTGTAAGAGCAAATAACGTGCATCAGATCTGGGCGGTTGCATGGCACAAATTCGAAATGAAAGGATCCGAGTTATTTCCCCACAAAAATTTCGCTTTGAGTGTTTTTTGAGCGGTGGTTAGATATATCTGGCCTAAGAAGGTTCGAAGAGTCCTGTGGACTGATTCACATAGTGCCTCACGAAATGCGGGCGCTGTAGAAGCTCATATCAATGGCTGGAGTAATCTGTGTTGTTCAGAATTGTTGCGCTCAGCAGAAGGCGGCGAAAACAAAACTAGGATGAACATGAAGTCAGTCGGCAGGAAAGTCGCCAGCAGAACAAAGGTGCAGCTGTGTGGAAAGGTGCTGTGTTGTTCAACCCGAACATCAAGCTTTCTAACGGCCTTAGCTTCGAACTCGGTGGTTCAAATTGCTTGTTTGGACGACGCCTTGATCGTGGAGCGTCCAGATCCAGATCCAATGCTAGAGAACAATCCATAGTGAATGGCCCAGAAAACTGATCTCCTCGATCATCAATTGCTAATTTCAACTACGGCGAGCTGGGTCCGCTCGAGATACATATGCACAGGATCCACAATTAGTACACCGAGCACATCGCGTGGATGGATTGAGCTGAACGCTGATTTTCCCACAGACCTCATCAACACACATTTATGCAGGAAAGTAGCAGAATACATTGTCGAAACCCGACTACGGCGAGCTGCTGCTGCATGCTCTTTGCCGGCCCGTTCTGAAGAGTATAATCATGTTCATACTATCAGGGTGCTTTGGCTTGTACGCACCGTTCAATGTTTTTTTCCCACCGGCGCACTTGACGTGGGAATTCCTTCCTCCTCCCCCCGCCCACCTCTCCACCACACATCCTCCACGTCCACGTGAGATTCCCTCGCGACCATCTTGCCCTCACAGGATAACCAGATAACCAGACCGTCCAACGCTTTGTGTCGCCTCATATTCATATGAATGCTCATGTGCGGAAACGGTTCGTCAACAAGTTAGTCGATATCGATAGCCTAATGTGGGGAGATCTCATAGCGGTCACATGATCATGTCAGTCAGCCCCCGAATTGATTCTCTTGCTCCTCCTTCCCTTCCCTTTAATTTAGCACCCCTCTCATCTGGGCGAAACCCTGCACGTTCGAGGACGAACGCCTTCGGGCGCGGGTGCGGGAGCTCGAGGAACAGGCGGCGGCGGCGGAGGCGGAGGCCAACCGGGCAGCGGCACCAGAGATGTCAGAAGTGGATCTGGAGAAGCCAGAGGGCGTGAGTACCTGCATGCAAGCATCGGTGAATGTGATTCTGATATGCATGTTGTCGCCTGTCATGGTGCACATGTTCCTTGTCGATCGAGGAACATGTTGAAAAATTCAATATGAACGCAAAGGTCCAGAAACTGAAATTGAATTCGAATGCCATTAACGACATGTCCGGGTACAGCGCTTAGACTGGTAAGAAGAGAATGAGCAGCGTATTTTTTCAACTAAGGAGAAAGTCGTTGATCACACCTCCCGCTTCCAGCCCACTGCCGAGCGGGACGCCCAAAAAGGGTGCAATATACACGCCTCATTTTCGGCGTGTGTATTTAATACACCTGGCAGGACGCGCCGGGTGAAACAGAATCCCAACATACAGCGTTCATGTGGACAGGAAGGTTTGGAAAACAGAGTCTGCAGTATATTACCTTCCCTCTGTCCCAAACGCGTTTCCATCCGTCGAATTCGTCAACATCGTTCAAATACCTTGTACAGGTCTCCCAAACTCACTAACCCTATAACGGTCCCATCCTCGCCCATTCCCTTTTGTGCTACCAAGTACTTCTTGAATGCGGAGAATAAAACATGCTCAACCATATGTTCAGTCGAATTGTTCGGCGGAGTCGGCGACGGAACCGAGTAGAAAAGCGCTAACTCATGGGATAAAGATTGGAAACAAGCCTTCTCCTCTGTCCAGTCCACCTATAATTTAGCAAGGCAGTCAGCGCATAAGGACAATGAGCGGCAATACGCAAGGCGCAGAACTCGAAAACGAACCATTGTGCCGACGCGCACAATCCACTCGCCGATGCCCTCAAGCATGGCCATCCATCCTCTCAACACGACCGGCAGAGCAATGATTTCGCCCTCTTCAGTAATCTTAACAGAAAAGTATTCATCGAGCATCTGTCGTCTGCTGACGAACATCTCGGTGATTTCCTTGGCAACTTCCTCTCGATTCATCATGTCATCACTCTCAAACACCTCCTCTCGCATGAGACACGAGAGGGCGAGTTCATAGATCGGTGCGGGCTGCGATAAGACCAGGTATCCAAAGTTTTGAAAGCCACGCAGACAGAGCTGGTAAAAGAGTGTCTGTGACAGACGGAGGTAATCTATCATGTACAGTTTGGTTTGGTGTTGGATGAGGGCGAGCCGTGAATCCATGAGACCGACAAAAATGTGGTCTGCGAACAGTTCGGTTAGGGATTCGTACTCTTTTGATAACACATCTTCTCGAAGCTCATGGACAGATGTGAGACGGACATTGATGCGCGGGCGCTTGTGCAACTGTGCTGATGCAACTGGCGAGGGCGGGTCTTGGTCGACTTCCATGATATCAGCAGGAGAAGAAGAGGCCTCCAGAAGGGCGGGGGATTCTCCTGCTACAAGGCTCGTCGGCTGTACGTTATTCGCACTGTAAGCATCGAATGTCGGAGAACCAATGCGAGGTTTTTTTCGCGGAGCATGCGTTGTCGGTTGGTTAGCCGATATGTATGCATCTAGTGTCCTCGCACGGCTATCTGTCCGCACAAGTTGATTTTCTGGCGCCCTCACTGACAAAAAAAAGTACCTGTGTTACGCACCAACTAACTCAGGCAAGGGGCAATCACCACCTACCAGACTTTGATGCGACTACATCCGACTCAATAACTAAAGGAGGTGGAGCTCCAGGCAATATCGTCTAGTGTGAAACTGTCAACGCGATGTCAAATCGTGATTACCGTTACGCGTCCGGGGCAACCAACCTGCGTGAGAAAGGTTCTCGAGCGATTGGCGCCTTCTAACCGCTCCCGAAGCGCTCGACAGACACTCTCCACAATCTGATCCTCATTCAGAAAGTGTACCTCTTTTTTGGTGGGATGCACATTCACATCCAGATTCTCTGGCTTGATGTCGAGGGAGAAGTATACAAAGGGATGGGTCCCTTTCGGAAGAAATTCCGAATATACTGCATCAACAGATCGCTTTAACGACGAAGATTCTACAGATCTGTCTTCAGAGAGAAAGTATGTAAATGAAAGCGTTGGGATACGAAGAGAACGAAAGGCGCCACTCACGGTTAATGAAAAGAAGGAATACCATTTTCTTCATATTATAGTTCGCATTTGACACATAGCCTTTGACGGAATAGTTCAATCTCGTCTCTGTATGCTCCACTCGTAGTAGTTCCTTGGCAATGGTTGATCCGTATATGCACCGGATAGTGTCCAAGGAAGTTGACGAGACTGGTGTATGAATATCAGCGGTCGCGGACCCTTGCTGTTCCAGTGCATATCAACGTTTCGTCCTAAGGAGTTCTGGACGACGAAAGACAAGTGCACGGACCTTTTTGCAAGTGAAGGAAACTCCGGAATTGTGGATAGCATAGCGTTGGATTACATCCAATATACGGTGATACTCCTCATTACCATTCTTTAAAGCTCTTCGTCGTGTCGGTACATTGTAAAAGAGATCCTCTACCTGCCAGAAACAGAAGACTATGAGTTCAACTTGAGTGCTTCGAAAGAGTGTCTGTCCCGCACAATTCTCACCGTTATTTGTGTGCCCTTGTTTCCAGCACACGGCTTAGGGTCCACCGTTTGCCCTGGTTTGGCAGGCACAAGCTTCCCATCTAAGTAATGAGCTCTAGGTGTCCTTCGCTGTTTAATATTCGTCCGAGAAGTTAAGGAAACGAGTGTTCAGGAAAGAATACCTCCAAGCACACGCACTCTGTTCCGTCCGGGTAACAACAGCAACTCTCGCCACGCAACTAACACTGGCCAGTGCTTCTCCTCGGAATCCAAAGGTGCCAACACTCCTTAAATCTTCCCACTTCTGGATCTTACTGGTGGCAAACCGCTCACACAGTAGCGGAAGGTCTTGCTGATGAATCCCATCTCCATTATCAGTTATCTGAAGAAACTTGAGACATGTCGGGTGAATTACAAGATGAATTTGAGTAGCGTTTGCATCCAAAGAGTTCTCTATAAGCTCTTTGAGGGCATTTGACGGTCGGTGGATGATCTGCAGGAAATGTCAAAGTTAACGAACAATGTCATAGCAATCGTTGAAGGGTGGAGCGAATGGGCACCTCGCCGGCTGCAATCTTGTTGACCACACTCTCATCAAGACGTTTGATATGCCCTGTTGCGCTGTCGCTTCTTGTCGGCGAAGTTGCCATCGTCAACGAGTTTTCGGCATCGCTTTGTTAAAGAGCCGCGTTTTCACAACTTTTTTCGCCTCAAACTGGTTTCCGTCCAAAAACCTGCTACGGCGCTGTTAATTCTTCTGCTCCCTTCCTACGACTACGAAAAAAACACAAATGGCCACTGCCATCGCTGTTGGTGCCGGCATCGCCGTCGCTGCTCTCGTCGGACGAGCAGCTCTCAAAGCTGGAGGTCGTATCGGCGGAAAGTCCTTTTACCGTGGTGGATTTGAACCCAAGATGACAAAACGGGAGGCTGCCTTGGTTTTGGGCATTCGAGAAAGTGCGAGCAAGGACAAACTGAAAGAGGCACACCGGAGAATCATGCTGTTGAATCACCCGGACAGAGGAGGTAGCCCGTACCTCGCCAGTAAAATCAATGAAGCCAAAGACATGTTGGATAAACGAAGGTAGACATAATGGAAGGAGACTGTTACAGAAAGACGACGAGGGTTCTACTGTTGCTTATATGCCTGGAGTAGCGGGCACCACTTTCGAGCTTTGTATTTGTTAGGGAAGTGGTGGAGGAGATATAGTTTATCTAATATATGTTGGTTCGTTCAATTGTACCTACATGCGTTTCCCCCCGGCACTCTCCGCCAACACCTCCCAATAGATGCACATTCCATAATGCCGGTAGTTACCAACCGACCCATCCTTCGCAGCTATTCTGATGATTCCGTGTGGAAGTTGCTGGGTTACGCGCTATCTTTGAACTTCTCACTGGCAGTCGTGACAAACGTTGAGGAGAGTGCTATTACCGACAAAGGAAGGTCCACCGGGAGAGTGAGCCGAGATCTGCTGCCCTGTTGAGCAATGAACAGATCCCATGCCTCGCCAATGGACTGGGAACGATCCGGTGCCACTCCATTAGATTACACGAATGCCCCATTCCTAAGAAACCTCCAACAGCTCACTGAATTCACGGAAAGGAAGCAGAAAGGACCAAGGTCATCATCATCATCACCAGAAGAAGGCATCTTTACATTCACGAAATCTCCATTTACACCCAGCACACCTTCCAAAGAACTCCGCAAGCTCGCCCCACTTCCATCAAAACGACATCAGAGATCGCAAAGTCGGGATGTGGTCCTAGCAACTGAAAGTGCCTCTGATGAGGATATACCTGTAAGGGGAAACGATCGAAAGCGGAAAAAAAGAGATGAACCAGAATCGCCGTTCCGGTCCTCCAGTCGAAACGAAAGGGCAGACGGGTTCAGTCCGAAGCTGGTTTTACTGCCATATATGGTCAGCGGATATCTGCAGATGATGTTTTCCACCTTCATAATTGGGGTGATGTTCTACATGGTCGTGCAGTTCATTATGACGGTGCGCCATGACTTGGAAATGAAGGCAGAAGAGTATTCGATGGAAATTATACAGCAAGTAGCAGAGTGCTCAAAGCTCTATATTGATAATAAGTGTGATCCGTCCACAAGAGTACAGTATATGGAAAAGACATGTCAAGAATGGGAGATGTGTATGCAAAAGGACCCTAGAGAAGTTGGGCGGTAGGTGTTCTGATGTTCGGCTGGATGAAAAGACTCCTTGTGCTTACGGTGCTACTTTATTTTATAGACTGAAAGTCGGAGCAGAGACACTCGCCGAGATTTTGAATAAGCTGGTCGAGCCACTGTCCTACAAAACTATGGCGTTCGGAACGATCCTTCTGTTTGGAACCCTCGTCCTGACGTCCACTGCATTCAACATCGTGAAGTCGCGGACGAGCGCGGCTAATGCTAATGTGCCTTCATATCACCATCACCCACCACCACCGACCTTTGTATACATGCCACCACCCTCGCCGGGGTTAGCGCATGATCCATGGAATGGCTTTACTATTCCTCCCACCAGAGGTGAGTTATGTCTTTGTAATGGACCTCATATCACTGGCGAGGCCCTGATGTCAATTGGGATTTGTTTTAGGGTCACCATACAACGAATCGCCATCAAAGTCGTCACGAAAACAACTAGTACGGCGTCCCAGGCCGTCGACCAGGGATGACAGCGATGAGGAATAATTGTTGAGTGGCCTTATTGTACCATAATTAATTAAATTACACGTCCAAACAGAAAATGCCTGTTATTCCATTCTCAGTCGCCAAACTCTCATTGCGATGGTTAGAGAGATTACCTGGCAATGGCCATTTTGTGGTGATCTAATTGATTTAGAAAAGCCATGTACATTAAGTAATCGCTAGTAACATAAACTATATACGTCCGCACAGCAAAAGTTCAATTAAAGGCTAATATAAGAAAACAGGAACGTAATGATGAAAAAAACTTGAAGGTTGATAGTTGAGAGATGTCCAGCATCAATATGAGGGGATGTAGTCCCTCTCCAGTTTTCATGTGATCGGCAACTTATTCGTAGGATTGCTGGACAGGCGAGGTCGCGCCTGGGCTGATGGGAGAAGCCTGCTGCTCAATACTTTCGTGAGTATTCAAGGTTTCCTCAACAGGTCCACTGGACAGCTTCCCGGTGCTATCGCGGGTCCCATGACTAAGGTCACTGTGACGCTTCCCACTGCCCGCACTCTCCAGACTTGCCGTGTCTCTTCTGGAACTGCCTGAATTGCCACTTTGACCTAGGACGTAGGTTCTGCTGATTGCTGGGGGAGCTTGTTCTTCGTCATACACTGGCGTTGTCGGTTCTCGCGTAGTACGAATTCTCAACCCAGGCGAGACTGACCGAGTCCTCAAAGGCGAAGGCGACGAAGGTCGGTAGCCCTCGAACGAAGGGGTTGGATAGGAGGCAGATGCCATGTATGGAGCTCGCGAAGGAGACGTACTGTAAATGTGCTCCTGGGCTATCTTGTGGATTTCTTGCTCATCGTCCTGCATGGCTTGGTGAACAATGAAGCTTCCTCTAGACGAATCGGAGGAGCCACCACCAGACTGTGGCCGTTCGCCCGATCGGTTAGAGTCTCTCATGTTGGCCGTCTCGCCGGTGAACCTGTCCTTCATCCACCTCATTCCTTCGGCAAACGCCCAGCTCCATTCTTGATAATCAGTGCTGCTTTTGCAAGAGAAGCGAATTTCATGCGGTTTGCCATCAAAATGTAAGGCAAAGTTACAAGCCGATCCGAGTGCCTGTTCGTCACTGATGCTCGTGATGCTGCTGAAATGGATGAAGGTAGGGGTCGCTGTCGGTCTAGCCTTGTCCATGATGATGAGCAGAGGAGTGCCTTTCACGGCTGCGGCCGTAATTTGACCAAGCCAAGGAATATGGGTGGTTGGAATGGAGGTCGCGGCGTCAACATGGAAAACGGCAGCGAAAATGGCATGTACTGATGGCAGGGAGAGCGGCGTGCAAAGGACGACTGCAATTGTAAAAGTAGGAAGATATCATAGCACATTAGTTGAAGAGAAAACTCAGCTGGCTTCGGTGGACATGTCCCAAGCAACCTACCATAGCGCTTGACAGGGGGCAGTGCCAACCTCTTCTGCGAGAGATACCCTGCTTTCAGAATGGGCGAGTCTGCTGTCATCTCTACACTATTTGCACTCTTGCTCTTGTTCAATAATCTACTCTTATCCGTGTGGAAAACCCACCCAATGTGCGCTCGAAGCTTTTATGCGATTTTGAACTTTTACCCTGCGAGTGTGAAATTTCGCACTTGTTTAACCATGCGCTTGAAACGGGTGCAAAATTCGTACGTAGCATTGGACGTTCCAAGGTATCATCATATTGATGGCATCGTTCCGAAGTATCCTCATATTGAAGGTATCATCACGAATAAGTGCTGGTCATTGTCGAGCGGCGTACGATCCGACGCTTGAAGTGTATGGTCTTTTGGTCGATGTCCAGTTAACCACAAGCTGCAATCGGTGGTGCGTTACTCTTTTGAGACAATGACCACATTCACTGTAAACTTATTGAATCAGGAGCCGCAATCTATGGGCTTATGCTCGGTACTGCCGATTGATCTGTATGGGGGGTATTTACGAAAAAAAGGTCTATGTGCTGTGCTGAAGTATAACTACCCTACACTATGGATGAAGGGTCGATCTCCTGCAATACTTTTACTAGCTGTCTAATCCCCTCTTCGTTCATTCCAACATGAACCACAACCCGCATAACGCCGCCATCTGGTTCGGCCAATCTGATGTTATGCTCCAATGCCCGTTGCAAAAGCAGATCGGATGGATATCCATCTGGAAGCTTTATCCATACCATGTTTGTTTCCACAGCGGAATGCACGGTTAGCCAACTAGGCAGATTCTCTGCAAGCCACTTGGCTCGATCATGATCCTGGTGCAGCAAAGGCAAGTGATGTTCCAGTGAGTACATGCACGCAGCTGCGAGGTGACCTGCTTGGCGCCACCTACAGTCACAATACATATGCGTGAGCATGGAAGCGCTTTTGGATACAGGGAACAGACGCTTACCCTCCACCAAAGAGCTTTCTGAATCCTTTCGCCCGTTTAATGAATCTCTCATTTCCCACAAGCACACCGCCGATCGGAGCACCCAGGCCCTTGGAAAAGCATAGCGTCGCAGAATCAAAGAGCTTCGTGTACTCGGCCAGCGGCACACCTGTAGCCACATGGGCGTTCCATAGCCGAGACCCATCCAAGTGAGTCAACATGCCATTCTTCCGTGCATAGTCCACAACTCTCCGGATTTGTTCCAGCGGCATTACCTCTCCTTCAATGGTATTCTCCAAGCACACAATTCTGGTCGGTGCAACATGGATATCGCCGGTATCTCGTACATAGTATTTGTCCACATCCACCACATCCAAGAAGCGACCAGCCGGAATGACGGGAACCACACCTGCACCACAATGAAAGGAGACACCTGCTGCTTCGTGCTGATGGATATGGGACCGTTGATCAAGCAAGACCGTGTATGGTGGTGAGGTCAAGTGGGTACGGATTGCAAGTTGGTTGCACATCGTGGCAGACGGACAGAACAGAGAATCTTCGTGGGACGTCAGAGCAGCTACATGTGTTTGCAAAGCATTGACTGATGGATCTTCCTATTGTGTGTGATGTTATTAAACTATTATGTGCATGCAAAGATTGGCTTCAACATACTTCATAAACATCATCGCCCACTTCTGCCTGATACATGGCAGTGATCATTTCCGGTGTTGGCTTCGTCACTGTGAAAAAAGTCAGTCAGCGACGGGCAAGAGTTGTGATCTTATGGCCCAATTCAACGTATACCAGTGTCACTGCGAAAGTCCCACTTGATAGTCGATAGCGGCAGCGTTGGTTTCGGAACAGTGTACTTATTATATTGCCTCATCTTTGGCTTGAGTAGTAGTGGTGGCAGTGAAAGCGCTCGGTGCTGGTAATTGAGCAAACGTCGTGCGAACATGAATGCAGCTTGGCATATGAGGATCTCTCAAAGTCGTTGGGTAAAACAAAGGCTGTTCCAAGGCGAGAGCTATAATATAATCTCCGTGGACCAGACGCGACCGTGCAATAATTTAGCCGGTCTGAAAGGCAAGCAAAGCGAAGTCAGAACAGCGAATTAAAAAGCCTTGAAAGTGAGTCGGCAGAAGTAAAGGAACAGCCTTGCATTCTATTGTCTATGACGATTACGCACTGGGCTCGAAACACCCACACACATCACCACACACACACCCACACAACTTCCTACTCCGAGGCGTGGTATACTGGTGATTTCTTTGCCGAGCTTGGGGGCGCTCGCCCCACAAAGAGCCGCTCGTTCCTCATGCGGAACATCTTGGTGCCTGCGCGATGGGCGTGTTGAAGCACACGGCCCAACGTTTCGGTTGGGCCTCTCCCAGGCACCGTGTAGCAACAACACGTGACGAAGCCCCACGGATGGAAACGCGTTTGGGACAGAGGAAGGTAATACGCTGCAGACTCTGTTTTCCAAACTTTCCTGTCCGCATGAACGCTGTATGTTGGGATTCTGTTTCACCCGGCGCGTCCTTCCAGGTATATTAAATACACACGCCTCATTTGTTGGTCCAGGCATGCGGCCGGAACTGAGGCGTGTATATTAGATTCTTTTCCGGCGTCCCGCTCCGCAGTGGGCTGGAAGTGTGATGGACGACTTTCTCCTCAGTCGACAGGTTCAGCCGCTCATTCTCTTGTTGCCGAAAAGCCGAACGAACAGCAGCCATGGTAGACTACCATTGGCTCACAACACATGGAAAGTCCGTTCTCATATAGTCCAATCTCATGTCCGGTCCGATGCCTGTCCGCGACCCCGGCTTGACAAGGGAAAAGCCAGGGCAGACCGATATTTACCCAAACACCGGCCGAGCATAGTGCAACCACACCACATGCCTTGCCACGAGGTAGCCCCTCAGCTCCTCACCCATAACAGAAACCGAACTCCAGACCCCGGTCATCGAACATATCAACCGCATCACTCACACGTTCATCGTGGTTTTGAAAATGGGGGAGAGTCCAACTTAAGGATCCATTCCTTTTGCAGATCGCCAGCTTCTTTGCGTACGCGGCTTTCTGCGATTCGGTTGCGGTCGCCGGGTCATCCGCCTCTCTGAAGGCTTCTCAGTCCTTCATATATTCCAGGCAAGCGCCCCAATCCGCAGTAGGATGTGATATCCAGGACTTGGGAGAGCTATTCGTTCGTCATGCGGAACATTTTGCTGCCTGCGCGATGGACGCGCGCGTTTTCGCTGGTGTCAAAACACACGGCCCAACATTTTGTTGGGCCTCTCCCAGGCACCGTGTACGAAGCACACGTCCGCCAGTCCCGCAGCCTCAGGTCCTCAACCTTGCCGTTCATTTCGGTTATTGATACCGACGGCGGCAGGAGGGATTTTGACGTGTTCCTCGATGGACAAGGAACACCTACACTATAATGACAGGCGAGAACATGCATATCAGAATCACATTTGGTCACATTACCGATGCTTGCATGCAGCCACTTACCCCCTATGCATATGATATATGGCTTCTCCACTTCCACTTCTGACACCTCTGGTGCCGCTGCCCGGTTGGCCTCCGCCGCCGCCGGCGCCTGTTCTTCGAGTTCCGGCACCCGCGCCCGAAGGCGTTCATTTTCTGCCGCTAAGTAGAAAACTGGATGAGTTTCCAGTGCTCATCCAGAAATTGCATGACGGTTGCGCTTTGGTCACGTACAAACTTGCCCTCACCGCCGCCCCTTCATAACGAGTTTGTATCCACTGGACATGCCGAGCAATCGAGTTGCGCGCCAGCCACTGCGTCTGGAACTTAAAATATTTGGCGTACTCAACTGGATCAAACGAAGCAAGTCTTAGTCTGACTATAATATATTGCCTCTGTACGTCATCCTACATGGAGATTTGAAGCTTAGTTAGTATCGGGTCTGAGTTCATTGGCAGCTCTCGCGCAAGTGGGAAGGTACAGGGACTAATGTGCTGGTATCAAGACCGCACCAATGAGGTAATGAAATGATAGCACCACACCGTCCATTTTCCACCAAAGGCCCATGTAGGATTTCTGGCGCTGTACCCTCAGGCCCCCCCCCTACCATCGCCAGGCGTCTTACGGTAGGTTCCATAACCCGCCAGCAATACTGCTGATAGAAACTCGGCGTCCTGTGCTGCGGGCTGCATGAGACTACTATTGAATAGAGACATTACCTTGACACATAGCAGTGCTTCTTGAAACTCAACGGAGATCTCTGATCGAAAGGATCGTCATAGTCTTCAGGCATTTTCAAAGAGAAGCGAGGGCGTTCGCCGAGAGATGGAGTGATGCGAGGGGGCGAGGGACTGGACGCGCTGCTTATATAGCGACTGTGGGGTTAGGGTTTGCATTGGTGTAATCGATAAATACTCCGACTGTCCAGACGCGTTGTGTTGAGCATTGTGATAGAATGCAGAGCGTTGACGAGTATCTGCGCTGCATGAAGAATGGACAAAAGGCTATTCGACACAGATTGTCCCTGATTTGGTAGCATTGGCGAAACGCCATTATATGAAGACACTTGAGGCAGCAGAGGGTAGAAAGGTCAGGGCATAGTTTCGGTAAGTCCGGTTGTCGCATGGAGATGTTGTCTGATAGCCGCATATGGGCGATGACTTCGCGAGGGACGCACCATTGAATTTGAAGTCGTTCGGACTCAAGTTCGGCCGATAGACGTCACAGTTCGGTCCCTCGCGGAATCATGCCCATGTCTGCGATTACCACGTTGGCAACTGTAGCTTGGCGGGAATAGTGGACTGGGAGTATTGCCCGAGAACTGCGCTCTGCGCAGGGCCGGATACTTTACCCCTGGCAAGGAGCCTGGTACTTCCTACCTTGGGAGCTCTTGTCTGTCCGGAGGTGCCTCTTTCGATGTTGACGCCTTCCTACCGGCCTTCTTCACTACTGACAGAAGTGCATGGTATGTTTACGGAAGGACTGACACAATCGCTCACCTGTTGACACCTATATTCATTTTAATCTTCCACAGAGACGAATCGGGGAATACTTGTGGATGCTCAGGGCAACTTGAGTGTATCACAAGTCAAAGTGTGCCATGCTATCCTTGGCGGTGAAGCTGCCCTAACTGTGGAGTTAGATGCTGGTGCGAAGACTACCGCCGAGATCGGGATGATGAATGAACCGGAGGTAACGGATGACGAAGAACCGGAAGAGCCATCACTAGCGGCTGAAAACTCAAAGGCGGAAGCTGCAGGCAACGACCCGGAGCTTGGTTCAAGGACTGATTGATCTTAGGTTGACGGTTGAGCATCCAGCTGACACAATTCTTGAGCTTCATTCAGCTGAATGCTCTATGGCCAACCAGAGTATTTGCAAAGACCGGTCCACTGATTGATTTGCGTTTCCAGTCCCCTGCATTCTACAAGTTGCCACGGGAGACACAATATGAGTATGCTGTGTACATTGGCAACCGCTTTTCTTGCGGATATGTTTGGGACAGTACCCAGCATTGAGCAATGGGAGTCATTGGTGGATACTTTTGTTTTATCCAAAACAACACCGGTACAGGTAATCCATGTGTGGCGAATCATCCGGCCGACACTGGTAGAGGCCTATGGCAGTGCTGTGGTTTTTGCACGAGATTGACTCGGCGGTAGTACCTCGTGATCTCACAGAGATCCATCTTCATTGATTTTTACGCCGCCTCAAGTTGTGGTAGATGACTTTGAATCCACCCGCACGAAAAAGCATGCCTCTCGCTTGTCTCATATATATGTAAGTTCAATGCCGATGAGTACGCTGTTTATTTATACACATCGGTAGTGTCAAGCTGTATATCATTTGTATACTCAGGTGATATCAAAAATATAATTTTCCCACTGGGTACTGGTGTGATACAGCAACTTTGTTGGCATCACGAGTTCTTTGGTAGTAAAGGACACGGTCCCATTCATACTCTACGATTGCTGGCAACATTGCAGGCCAGTTGCGATTCCCGACGCCCAACGCGGGTGTAAAGGTATGTATTGAAGGTTAAAGTACTAGAACGGGACCTCCCGCTACATCATGATCCCCGCGTGCCTCTCGACGCCGAGTGTGCAGGGGAAGAATAGATGCCGTCCAGCTCGTAAACACCGGTGCACAAGAAACCGTCAACAAAGCGGATACAAACAAAAGATTGACATTTCGTGTCAAGGTGCCCAGTAAGATTGATGTCCTTCGTGAGACCCAAGCATATTGAACGAAGCCATGGAACAGGCCGCCGATCCTTCAAGGTTTCAAGGTCTTAACTTTGCAACCAACTATGACATCAAGCGTGGACACCGAACGCTGGCTTTGCTTGGGCATCACTTGATCATTACAAGTGACTATCAAGTGCCGCTTCGGCTAAGGCTATCCTCAACTCATCGATATCACTAACGTCATCCTCGTACGCCACCTCACGTTGCGCAATGTACTTCAGTATATCCTCGAAGCAACCGTCCGAGCCACTTCCAGTATCGTCGTCAGGAGGACCTTCCTTAGAAGCCCAGATTTCACCTGGCTCAATCGGTCGCTGTGGCCCGCGATAGTGAAATGAGCCGTTATTATCGGAGTCTAATTCCGGACGCCGCAAGCTGCAAGTAGATTGCGGCGGCAGATGGATGAACGATGATGTAGACGCTGCGTGTTGCGACCGCGCCTTGACATCCTGCGAAGCGTCGTGAACGGTCGCCCTCCTGTCGTTCGAAGCGAGTCCATTTCCGTTCCCAATCGTAGAATCCGCAGCACCATTTCTAAGAAGCGCCTCGAAGTCTTTAACTTCTCTCCCTACGCCATCCACAAACGCCGTAAACTCGCGGAGCTCACCCTCCACATTGGTGTCCACGTTTTCCGCGTTGGAACTCAAAGTCAACGTACCTTCGTCAAGCGAATTCTTTTCTGTGCCCTCAGCGGTGTCATCGTGCAAGCCCCAGCGCGGACAGCTGTCACTGGTATATCGCATTCGTGCAGCGCGACGATGTCGCGACCTTCTATGTTCGCTTGTCACCTTGGGGGTTGTCGACGGTTGAGGGTGCGGTGATGCTGGTTGCGTGTGTCGAGTCGGTAATGCGTCTTCATCGGAGCAGCTGGAATCTGAAAGGGACAAGGGTTCTCCCGGCTGCATAGTGTTGCTAACCGCGTGCTCGTTCGTGCGGGCCAAGACATTGTGTTCGCGAGGATGTCGAGATAAAGGGTTACGCCGTCTGAACTTGCGCTTTGACCCGCCGAGGCGCTTCTCCAGTTGCTTTACGTAATTCATGAGATCCCGACATTTCTGACCGTATGTCATGGGACGGACAGCGAAGTGGATCTCCAGTGACTCATCTGAAGGCTCGATAAAATCGTTGAGATGCATCCCATCAAAGTCGTGTAAAGCGAGCTCTGATGAGCTTCCCGGTTCAAAGGATGCATCAAAGTTGAGTACTGTAGTGCGATCAGGGTCAAAAGTATGCATGATGCACATCCTGCATTGGTACGTTGAGCGCTCCGGGTACCCATGCACAAGCTCAACCGACACACCAATCGATCTTGTTCCGTCAGCCGACGGATAGGTTTCCAAACGAAGGCGCCAAGTCGTGCCTGCAACGGTATAATTATCCGAGTAGCAAGGTACATCGCATTCTTGGCTGAAAACACTGGGAAAGCAGAATCGGGTGCCGATGTAGGGCGGTATCAAGTCGTTTTCAAACTCTGGAGAGGCGTCTGGCTTTCGCGGCATTCGCAATACTGAAGGGTGCTGCAATCATGCTGGTCAAATTCATCGCAAATCGATGGTAACACTCTTACATTCTCAACCTACTTGCAGCGCCAAGTTTACCAATTGTGGAAATTTGCACACGAGCTCCGACTTGGACCCGGAGGATAGGCACCCATCGACGCTAGCCACAGTGTCGCGAAGCCTCTGTGAGTCTTTCACTAACCTAGCCTTGTATACTGGAACATACCACCACACAATATGAATTTTTCGCACGGCGCTCATTGCAATTGTACACGTTACCTTTCAAGGTGCCCATCCTTTGAACGAACCTATTGTGCAGCCGGTCTCGAGCCTTTCTTAGTATGGTGTCGTAGTGCTCCTGCATTCCATCTCGTGACTTGCGCAGGCACTGCATTTGCTCATCCACGTCTCCAAGCACAGCATCGTAACGGCCAATGTGCTCCCTAAATATCTTTGTTTTTCTGAGCAAGAGATCCCGATGGGACTCGTATAGGCGATGGATATGATTCAACTTATGGCGCTTGTGCTACAGTTTCACGGATGAGTATGGGCCCACCAGCTGTAAATGGAACTTCATCATCTGTACTTTACTCTCGAGCACGGCGCAATCTGCGCAAAGAGGCTCTTTGCAGTCAATGCAATAATAATACAAGGCAGCTTTGTGTCGCATGCACGTATCGACTTCATCAGTGCGAACGTAACTCTCCACCTTATTTATGCGCTACATGTAATCTCAATCTCAATCATTAGGAGATGGATGATTTACTTTCGCTTCCCAACTCACATCACGAAGTTCTTCCAGAAACCGACACTTGATCAAAGCGGAGGTGGAGAGACTGGACCGACAATGCGGACAACTCTGGCGATCTTCCAGCCATTTCTGTGATAATGAAAAAACGTCGATCAGCCACCTTTGTCACGAAGACGTTGGAGTATCAGGCCGTCCACGATGCAACGACCGCCAGCAGGGAAGGCTCGCGATCAAAGTTTCCCTCCATGACGAAGGCATCGCGCGTACGAAGAATGCTGGGAATGCATTTATTGCAGACCAGGTACGGAATGGCAACCGGCGGGGGGCAGGTATGTTGGGCGTTAATGATGCTATCATCGTACCTGCAAACATCCTTCGCATCCAATTTTGGAGCAGTGCGGACACATTCTTGGGTCGTTTAAGCGCTCATAGCAGATGAAGCATTTCAGCCTGTGTCCTACCAATAAGTCGGTGCGCAAGATGCTGAAGGTGAACCCAATTGTCTCACATGTCTTCCAGTTCCGAGACCATGACTGAGCTGCGCTTATGCTCTGACGATGCTAGTCGTTCGGCATCCATCATCATCATTCTGAAATGCGTTCAGCATGTGAATCTATACAAGCTGTTGAGCGACGGACGCGGTCAATGACAGTTCCCCACCCAATCGAGAGATAACCTTGCGCATTAACTCTCCGACAATGCAGCCGAGAAGCAACTAGCGCAGAATACTCTTTACTTTACTGCAGGACAATAACCAATTCCAGATCTTGCGACTGCTCCCAAAAGAAACGCTGCAGCGAGCCTTTCATTCTTAAGGAGTATGAGAAATTGATTTATTAATTACTGTAGACATTTATACCGGGGAATTAGCTCAAATGGCAGAGCGCTTGCTTAGCATGCTAGAGGCACGGGGGCCTCCGGTATATATATATATATAAAGAGGTTTGATGGTCTTATCCCCAAGAACCAAATGGGCTCGAAGCAATCAGTTCCAGATCAACCACAGGACGTCTGAGGGTCTCCTGATTCTTTTCCAGAGAGCCACGTTCTCCATATCCCAAAACACGGCCCCATCCGTCAGGAGCGGCTATCTGGCGTTGGCGATATGGTCCAATAGGAGCTGAGGCGTGCAATGGGTTTGGCTTGGTGAAGTGTTGTTTCCTGCTGACTGCTGACTGAAAGGGGACATTTTTAACTTAACTTAATCGTGGCCATGACGCGCTCGACAGTTTTGTTTGTCCGCTATGCGGATTATTATCTCACAGTTTTCACCTTGGTATTTACTACTATTCGCTGATCAAACCTTGGTATAGCTGGACTATTGGAGTTGTCCTCGGGAGACGCTGTATCCGCTTTGCATTGTAGGGTATCCAATCATCGTTGTCTCTCCTGAAGTAATAAATAAAGAATATGACCAGCAAAGATCCGGGCCATATTGGTAAGGCTTCCGTACTGTACTCTATCAAAATACAAGGTCTCAACTGGGCGTACGCGGGCACCTGCGCATTCATAATTCTTTAGAAAACCTGTCCGCTGAGCAGAGTACGCTTCTCAAGGATTTCTGGCTCGAGCTCTTCTCCGCTATCGACGCATTCACTCCTGCCTCCAGCTCTTCAGGCAAAGGATCCAAGAAAAGCCAGACAAATTCTGGCAGTGTTGGCGAGCTTAAACCTGAAGATGCTCCGAAGAGGCTTGTGGAAGAACTGTTCCTCGCTTGTGCTTTTGATGCGCCAGATCAGTGAGTGCAG
This sequence comes from Gaertneriomyces semiglobifer, assembly GCA_025558075.1. Classification (NCBI taxonomy): domain Eukaryota; kingdom Fungi; phylum Chytridiomycota; class Chytridiomycetes; order Spizellomycetales; family Spizellomycetaceae; genus Gaertneriomyces; species Gaertneriomyces semiglobifer. The sequence continues at coordinate 63,160 of JAHLKF010000044.1, forward strand.
TCGGCTCCTCAGCTCAAGTACACAGCAGTTGGGCTCACTCTGTAGGAAATCCGCAGATTTATGCTTCGTTTTCTCCGTGCACGTAAATGGGACGTCACAAAGGCAGTGCAGATGTGTATCTCAACGCTACAATGGCGGATTGAGACAGACATTCGGGGAGTTCTGACAAAAGGAGAAGAGGGGCTAGATCCGGCGGAGCTGGAATGCAATAAATCTTACTTCATGGGTACCGATCTGCAGGGGCGACCTTGCTGGTAAGCATCGTGCTGTGGAGTGGGTGTTCTACGTGGCAATCATGCTAATGTTATACCAATTGTACCCAGTTTCGTACATGTGCGTCTTCATGACAAAGGGACGGTCAATCAAATCCTCACGCGCAATCTTACCATCTACCTTCTGGAGACAGGCCGCTTGTTATTGCAGGCGCCTCAAGAGATGGCAATGATAGTGTTCGACATGACCGGGTTTGGACTGAAGAATATGGACTATGACTTTCTTAAGTTCCTACTAGCTTGCATGCAAGGGTATTATCCGGAAAGCTTAGGAGCATGTCTCGTGGTAGGAGCGCCATGGATTTTCAATGGTCAGTTGGTGTCGGGTTGGCGTTGAACTTTTGATCAGTGCTTACTGACAACTGGTGCATCAGGTTGCTGGCAAGTGATAAAGCCGTGGCTGGACCCTATCGTTGCCTCTAAGGTCCACTTCGTCAAAGCTGCTGATCTCCCACAATACATACCGGCAGCCAACATTCCCTCAATCCTTGGAGGAGAACATGCAGACTTTGAGTTTAGCTTCGCATCTCCGGCCGACTTAGAAGCGCGGAAGCAAGTACAGTCCGATCTTTCAGGGAAGGAGAATGCTGAAAAGCGGTTCTTTGATGTGATTTCCAGATACAGGCCTGCTACGGAAGCATTGGCCAAGGGAGAAGGAAATGCCAGTGAGGTGGAGTCGCAGAGACAATCCTTGGAAACTGAGTTGGCGGAAGCGTACTTGGAATTGAGTAAATTCATCAGAACCAGGACCATCTACCATCGCCTGGGGTGGATTGAGAATGACATATGAAAGTCTCCCGGGACATTCCTCTGTTTCCCTTATCTTTGCATAGAGATGAGAGCTGATGAGCGCACAGATGCGCGCAGATAAACCTGAAAGCTACAATTATCAGTCAAAATGATAGGTGCATACAAATATAAATTGAGGCATGGAAAAGGAAGCCATTATATGACTGCTGCTTTGCGATGATTCTATAAAATCTCTAATGTTCTACAGGGAAACCTCAGCAAAACCTGCGGCGGCCTGTCTAGATCTTGGTGTGCAAGGATTCTCAATACATAAACTTACAAATGGGCACCAAATTCTGCAGGTCCTGCCTACTTTGATCGCGTCGACCTGCTTCATAATCCAGTTTCAGAAGAGTGGTCCTATTTTCTTGGCCTTATCCCACCCACTAGCCAGCCACGTGGGTGGAAGTACTACCACTTGGATTACCACAGCGACTATGACATTGTGGAGATGAAGACTATTATCCCTCACTGATAAGTGGCGGTCTTTACGTACCGTTTTCCTCATCACGCGCACAAAATCTTCTTCTGTGACCTCTCCATCTCCATCCCTGTCGGCTTCTTCCATCATTTCTTTGATTTCCTCCTCAGTGATCCTCTCCCCTGTCATCGCCGCTATTCTGCGAATGTCACTAACATCGATCCTCCTAAAAGCGCTTGCAGAAAAGCGTCGATGCCCGTCGCTTCGCCTGGCGGTCAAATGCTCTAATGCATCATCTTTCTGGCTGACAAAGAAGAGGGAAAAAACGCGCTTCATCTCCTCAACCTCCACCTTGTCACGGATCTTGCGTTCCATCAAACCCAAAAATTCCTGAAAATCAATTGTTCCACTTCCATCACGGTCCATTTCGACCAACATGCGTTTGATGTCTTCATCCGATGCGCCAAAGCCAAGAGCTTTCATAGCTACCCGAAACTCTCGATGAGTGATCTCCCCAGAATGATCGGTGTCGAAGAGGTCAAAGGCCTCTTGAATTTCCGCTACTTGCGTAGGGTTCAAGCGAAAGGTTCGAGTTTTGGGTTTTGGTGGTATGGATAGCAGAGGAGAAGGCACTGTCGGTTGCAGTGAACTGGGCAGAGGTGGAAGCCTCGTCGGGGTACCTGGTCGCGACTGCAAAAGCATTGGTATCCGCCATGTCTGGCTCCTCAAACCGTTTCAAGCCACTGCTTACCATGATTCAGGCGCTTGCGTACTGCTCATCCAGTTTTTCAGTAACATCCAGGTCGTCGCGAACTGGAGACTGAGCGCATTAGAATCTGACGTAAGCAACTCCGTCAACGCGCTAAAGCACAAGTTCCAACAGCTGTTAATCCCCCAAGTTCATCGTGTATCATCAACCCCCTAGTATCGCGAACCTTCCGCATGAATGTCTATTCCACGACCCTTGTTAAAATGGTTATCTTCCCTCAACCTCTCAACCCCACTTACGCCATTGAAACACCGTTTTCGTAATGGATATCTTATAGCAGAGATCCTCCACCGACACTACCCGAAAGATGTTCTCCTTGAGCTCCACGGCTATGACACTGGTACTGGAGAAAGGATGCGTAAAGCTAATTGGGAACGCTTGGAGCGCGTGTTCAAAAGATATGATATCAAAGTGCCGCATATGCTTTGCAAAGATGTCGCAGAAGGAAGTGTGGACGGTATCAAGCAACTGTTGACTATATTATTTGAGCATTGTTCCGGTGCCCAACTGCATATGACTACCTATGAGGGTTCACCTGTCGGTGAATCTGCTGCAGGCGATAAGGTTATCACCGTTGAGCGGTCCGACAAGCCAGAGCATGATTTCTCACGCGTTGTTTTGATGAAAATGATTGGAAATATGGTTCATATGGATGAAACGGGACTCGAGTTTCGAAGGAATGCATTTATCGCTGAGAAAGTCAGGGGAAGGCTCTGGGATGCTCTCGAGAGATACCCACATCTTGTGCGCGATTCAGTTTGGGAGGAGAGCAGAGAACAATTAAGAAGGGTTTTCAAAGGCAGTCCTCCGTGCGATGCGGGCATCGTACTCGAGGTGTTGCTACCTGGACTGACTAAAGCCGAAGTCGAGTCGCCAGTTTTTATCGGTAAATAAAAAGCTAGCACCGTTCCTGTTTTAACCGAGGAGCTCACGCCTGCCACCTTTCAGGGACGCATCACGCCCTTATTTTTCTATCCAACATTTTTCGGAGTTGCCTTCCCCGCGGGGAGACTTTCAAGATATTTTCTTCATCGCGAGAGTACGCATCCTTGATGCGCCTGCTGTCCGAGAACACTTCTCGTAGGATTTGGTACATCATCGATGTGGTAGAGCATTTTCTTTGGGACGTATGGGATGGAGAGCGGGTTCGCGTTTGGGCGGGGATTAAGGGACAAGTGACCTCGTATTTGCCTATACTCACCATCTTGTCGTTGCTCCCCGATGCCAAGAAACATCACGGGCCCGACAAGCAGCTTACCACCCTGTTTTTGAACGAAACTCTTACGGTATTACACACTTATAAAACGGCCATATCCGTTCCTAATGGGTGGAATGCATTGCCCGCTGAGGCCTTGCTAGAGCTTTCGAGTGCCTTACTTGTGGCGAGCTTTTTAGTGGATGTAGGTGTCGAGATTGATCGTGATTTACTATCAATTTATTGCGGGGGAATGATGACCGCAGATAGCGCTCTGAGCCGGGCTATTGCCGCGGTGATCAGTGTAGGCGTTAGTAAAGGGTGGGAACGATATGAGGAGCGAGCGGTACTGGCATTAGGCCGATGCACCAATGGGACCCTGCGTCTCCTTCTATGCCGGGTTACCCCTCTGCTTTACTCTCATCCAAGACTGTGTACGCCCTTCGCGCGGGCACTCCTTCGACTCCCGGTTTCTGAACGTCGACAGCTAATCACTCAACCAACCATTTATATGGACTACGGAGAGCCGTACTTAGAGGTGCGTGAGTTGAAAACAGAGGGTGTGGGAAAACAATGGTGGGGTTGGGGTGTTGCAACTGGATGCACCAAGATTCTCAACACACAGGAAAATGACGAAGGGTATATAGGGATGAATCAGCAACATGTTGTGAACGCTTACGGACTCCTAGAGTTGGCGTTAACGCACGCCGGAATGAACATTAGCCCTGATTTACAAGATTGCGAACGTAGTATCGAACGATGGGACGTCCTTTTCTCTCGCTTGGTGGAAAGACTGCTGTATTCAATGGGAGATCCAACATGTGTCGACGTAGCCAGTGCCGTCTTCCTGCAGTTTGCCCGAAAGCCCGGAATGGAAGTGGTACTTGAAAGGAGCATTCCCGGCTTGCTAACTGTTCTTGCGTACACAGCGCTGACTGGAAAAGGGAAATGTCGCGATGGTGTAGTCCAGTTATTGAACACTCTAAAAGGCGACAGTGTACCTGGCATCCGAGATAATGCCAGAGTTCAGTTACAAAGCGTTTTGGAAAAGTGGAGAGATGAGTTTGAGTGGAGGAAAGTGGCGGCTCGTGGGTTCGTTGTTTAGATGTAAATAGTTGTTACAAACACAGGTTCAGCCAGTTCTAAGCAATCTACTGAGTCTAGCTAGAATGATCTATCTACTGCTGATGATGCACGGAGGTGACATACACCGATGGTAATAATAATTATAGTTCTGATCATGATGCTTTAGAACTCTCGCAGTCTTCAAGTAAGCACCCGTCCCACAATTGTGCAACCCGGTCTACGTTCGTCTTTTGCAACAGCTCTCGAAACTTTGGCGTAGAAAAAATGGAGCGCAAGAGCGACGCAACGCCTGCATCTGAAAGGTAGGACAAAGGAATCGCAGATGTTGAGGAGATGAGGGGATGATTGATGGAGCTGGGTTGTAAACCAAGAGTTGGCTGGGGTTGTTGTTGGGAAGCTTGTGGCGGGAATAATTGTAGGCTTGATGGAGCTGGAGCGACCTGTCTTGGCGGCAATGGCTGCGGACTGGGCTCATATAGACTTAAGGGACGTTGTTGGTGGGGTTCTAGGTATGTACTTTCCGCTATTGCACTTTGAAACTGTTGTTGTCCTGATGTTTGTTCCCATCCGAATGCCCGAAGTGTTGGTGTCGCGCCTTGAGTTGAAAGGTTACTGTAATCTGACGGGTTACCAGTCACTTGTGCCTGAAAGCGATCCATGTCCGCCTGCTGTGGAGCCGGTATGGCAAAGCCATCACCATGATTCGGCGCAGGCGGTTGGATGAGCTTTTGAGGGTTCGGCGTTGTCACCTCGGCAGATGCTCGGTGTTCCGCAGTCACTCGGCTCTCCATTTCCGTTCGTTGTGGATGATGAGAGGAGGTCAACAGATGCGCATCCACTGAAGATGCTCGATTGGGCTGCATCGTCGCAAGCAAATGCGAAGGCGTTGGTGTCGACATTTGTGAGCCTTGTGTCGATGCAGTGGCAGTAGTCGCGGTATTCGGGCGTTTCGGCGTTGGGAGTCGAAGGCCGTCAAGATGTGACGCCTGAAAACCCGGCTGAACAACTTGTATAGCAGACGGCATCAACGGCACGGGCGATGCGCTTGTGCCTGAAGTGTTCGGCAATTGTGTGTTTTCCATCTGACTTGCACTGACATTACCACCGGCCTTAACGGTATCGGAGCAGTCCTTCACACTGACGTAGCGACTCAGAACCTTTCCGCAACTCTTTCGATCACTCTCATTGCGAAACTTGATTTGGAACCGGTGAGTGTTATCGTAGGCAGTGGATGACAGGCCATTTATGTACTTCATGTAGATGACTTTATCTTTTTGAAGCACCACCAGTTTTTGTGATTGAACGTAAGACTGGGACAGGTCATGCTGCTCCTGAATGGAACGAAAACTTCGTATTACAACTCGAACAGTTTTCGCTCCCACAAATCATGCATGTTATACTTGCCAATAGGACTGGCTTGTTGCCTTCGACGTACACCCTTATGTTGGCCTTCAGCTCTCCAATTGCTTCTTTGACCTCGCATCTGATTGGCTTATCTTGTAGAAAGACCCATCCCGGCTTGGCTTCTGTACCTGGTAATACCCCGTTGCGCGGCAATATAGGATTGCCCGGATACAGCCGCGAGTACTTTTCGATGATGTAGGTATGTGTAGATTCCATTGTTCCGCCTCCGCCTAAAGTTGACCGTTGAGTGAGAAAATTGAAATGTTCAGTATCCATCAACATAAAATCGAGCAAATACAATGTTGAACAACCCCAATGCTAATTGTAGTATATCCGGGACAAACATTCACATTATTCCAACCTCACTGGGCTCAACCCGCTGTGTTAACCTCCCAGATCACGCTTGGGTGTTCAAGTGAACTTGGAAGACAGCAGATTTTCATGCTTCCTCCGTGCCACGAGATAGCGTCAAAACTGATGTGCCTCACCCGGGAAGGTAAAGTTCAAGAGGAAGCCATCCAGCAACGGCTGTTGGTTTGCAGGGCTTTGCCGTTTTGCCATCGAGCCCAGTACACTCTCTTCCGCCACAGCATGCAGAGTTTCCCATACAATTGCATCATCTCTTGAAACTAACCTCCCATAACCTGCTAATTCGCCAAACCAGCTTTGATTACTTCTACAGTTTTGCGGTATAATTCCCTCGGAGGTTTCTGCACCAATGGAGGCAAACGCGAGAACACGCATCCTCGCATTTGTCTTGGCAATGATTCTGATTCCCATACAAAAAACTGGACCTCAGAGGCATTAGATCTAGAGAGCAATACTATTCTAATTGAATGATGGCACCAATCACAGTAGATCAACAGCACTAGATGCATAGTATTGCAGATTGGGACATTGCCATTCTGCGGCGGCAACAGGTCGCCCATCCGTAGCCAAACGGTACGTCAGACGGCGCCCAATTGGAGGCTCCACCATTGCAACGAACAAGCACCTGCCGTCCTGGCAGGTACACGCAGATACAGGATCTTCAGCAGATCCTACAAGGGAGTCTAAGTTCTATGAAGAATGGAAGCGACCGGCGACCTTCTGCTTGGATCAACGACGTTCTGCTTTGTGGAACACGAGTATTGGTCTAGACATTGCATCAAGATTTCCCCTGATGAAGTTTCACCGAAACGCTTGACGGCCCACAGTCTGATTCAGAAGTGGACAAGCTCATGAGTCGCGGAAAATGGTAAATATCCGCCGGTTGAGCAGCGCTGCACCACAGAGCCAAAGAGAGTCCACAAAAGTCGCACATTCTTTGCTTCATGGTGGTTCTAGACATGATTGTTCCATGGGCTGTTTGGACTTCCATGTTGTCAACAATGCACCGGAATTGAAGCTGTTGGGAAAACACGCTCTGCCGGACCTGCTTGGTGATATCGATTACAACATGGGGTAAGCTCCGACGACGCGCTGCGAACGTAGAATCCCAAGTAACTCCACTCCACGGAGGTGAAAACGCACGGGTGGATTATCATACAGTTATGTACCGCCCCGCCAAATCTTCTCCTGTTGTTGGAGCACAAAGCTCTGCACGCCCCATCGAGAAAGACAGATCCAGAGGCTTTTCCACGGAATTTTTCACCGTACGAAGCTATGCTGCGCCGTAAGCCTGAGCGTACCTTAACTGCCAATGCTCGCTTCTAAGTTACCAGTAAACATTCAGGTCATCTCACCCCACTAGCGCTGGAGCAGATGCCTCTCGCGCGCGACCAATGAGCGGTTACAATGCCACGAATTCGACTGCGCGATCAACAACTTGGGGAGCGGCCGGGAAGCCCCCGACATCCAACACGCATGCAGCCTCATATAATGCCACATTACAACAAGTAACTCTTACTCCAGCGCAAAGGAAAGAGCAACCGCCCACACCTGCCGTTGTGTGGGGTCCGAACCCAGTCCCGGTATCAGTGATTATCGAAAAGAGATTGGAAGGCCAATTGCCGCGGTACAGGTATGACGGAATGCTCCTTCATATTACAGGAGTGGAGTTACTGGCAAACAATTATTGAACCAACGCTAACGCGGTTCTGCAAGCAAGCTTTGTAAAGCCGTGCGCGAACGTTGCGGGCGGGATATAAGCGGGCACCGGGTATCATTCCAATCCAAAGGTCAGCAAGTACGCTGCATGCGGCATATCGGAAAAGCTTCTGACGGAAAAATGCATTACGTAGATGAGAACTTCGAAGCCGAGACACAGGTGTCGGGACTCGTGCACGTTCTCACAACCATCCTTGATGAGTTCCGTCACATGGAGGAAGAATCCCTGCTGCTGAAGGACGTCTTATCTTGCGACATTCAGCTTTCGGAATTTATTACTGTGCTCGATGCGTATCGTGCTCGCGAGCAGGAACCGCGAAAGGAGACGCTTGAAAGAGGCATCCAGACGGCGAGTTTACCAGTAACCAGGACATCTGCGTCGCAAACATCCCAGTACGTGAACCCGGTCGTGGAAAAGACTGTTCTCCGTAAAAGTAGGAACGCGTCTGTTGGAGGCAATGAGCCGATTCCGGTGTTGATCGACAGGGTCACCCAATGCCGGCCGTGGGACGAAATTGTGCGCGAATATGAAAACAGCATTGGCGAGCTGCAGGAGAGAGTCAAAGCAGTGGGAATCGCTTGGGAGGAGCGTGTTGCGAGGGTCACGAAGGCACATGATACTGTTGTATCCAGGCTTGATGACAACATATCAGAACTGAAAAGCGAAAATGTTTCTTTGAGAGCCACCAATATGGAGGGTAATCTTCGCGAAAGGAAACTGCAAACAGAAGTCTTTCAGCGCTCAGAAGAGTGTCAGCAGTTACAGACACGCATTGAAGAGTTGCGAAGAGAAATTGAACGTGGAAACCATCGTTGTTACGATCTAGAGGTTCAAATTAAACGATTGGAAGACGAGGGCGCACAATGCCGGCATGCCCTCGGCACCGAGAAGGCGCAATCGAGTTTCTTTCAGACTAAGCTTCGCGATACAGAAAATACGGTGGAGATACTACAGGCGCGAATTGCGGAGACCGATCGGCTCCTTTCCATGACAAAGGCCAACCAAGAGTCTCTTGAACACTCGGTAACAGAAAAGAATCACGAACTGAAAAGCATTAGGTCTCAAATGGAGGAGACGCAGACGGAGATGGTACAGACACAGACAGAAAATGAGAAACTAGTGGAGAGTAGTATGGAACTGGAACGCATGGTTCAAAACCTTGTAGCCAAAAATCGGGAGTTAATGTCCATGATTGAAATCTTGCAATGGGAAGAAGGAGATAACATGGGACTGGGACTAAATGGTGAGTAGTAATGTGCTCAGCGGGACCGCTCGCGACTGAATACGAGGCTCTTCACCAGATGTACCTTTCACGCGAGACACCGACCACATTCTCCACCAGATGATTGCGCGAAACAACGTGCGCATATCACTGTTAGAAGAGAAGAATCGAGAGTTGCGACATAAAAGGAGTGAATTAGGTACTAACGAATCATATTGCCGTATGACAAAGACATGATCACTAACGGAAGCTGGCTCTCAGTCTCTCAACCACCACCTCCCCCACCTACGACAAAATCGCCTTCACATCAGTCAGGGCGATCCACCAACATCTACCATAACAACTCGTCGATGAATCCGCCATCGACGCTCCTCGCATACGCTTCAGGGTTCGCCAAGCGGCCTCCGCAAGGAACGAAGCAAAATAAGCAGCCACCACAAAAACCACCCTACCGAGGTGCCGATCCACCACCAAGACTAACAAAGTATCCGCCGGACTGGCCGGGGTTTGAGATCACTGTTACTAGACCACCGTCAGCCAAACCGAAGATAGAGGTTAGATCGGGCGGCGGTCAAGGGAAAAAACACTGGTCTGGTTCTCAATAGAGTATTGTACATAATGAATGATATTGATCAACATCCTGTAAATGGTTCAGTACGGCTCGTCTGTGAGCTGGGCGCTTTCCCAGTGTGTTTTTACAGTCATTGTTGAGCTTCGTTGAACGTGAGCTAGAATGACCAATTGAATTCGCCAACACCTCAAGAGTCCCCACGCGGGTTCAAATTGATAGACGCAAGGATGTAGGTCCTCATCATAATCACCTTCCAAGGACGCTCGATCATTGTGTACACTAGTTGAGATGAAAGTTTAGAACTGCGCGAGTGGAAACAACGCACGTTCTCATGAGTGACTTACCGATTTGTTGATAATTCACGGCAGTCGAAAACTCATTCGCTAGGCCTAATTACTTCGACCTCGCGGACGAGAGTGTGGACACGTAGCCGCCAGCAATCGCACAGGTTCAAGTACGCAAGCGCCATGCGCTGGAATACGGCGCGAGTACAAACTTTACTCTCCGGCCTGATATTTCAGACAATTGCGCATAACGCCCCCCTTATTCCAATGATCATTTCCAGCGATGAAGTCCGGTCGAACCATCTTGGCTCTATCGAGCAACACTCCATTCCTATCTTTCCGCAGATACACACCTTCCACTACTCCGGGATAATACGCTGATGGCTGAGTCGTTACAAGGTTTCTCAGCGTTTGTTCGCCCAAAGGTACAGGAATTGGAATGTGTGGGACCTGATGGAGAGATGTGGAACGCAAGAGTTTGGCGAGCTCTGCGCGACCGAGGAACGTCTGGGTGCGCGTGTTGTAAAGGTCAAAGACAAGGAAGAGAGACGGCAAATGCTGGTAATGGATGGAGTGTCGTGCGTACATCCATTCACCATACAAAATAAGCTTATCGTGGGTCACAGTTGCGGATGATCCGGCGGTGTCTTCCAAATCCCACGGTCGGAGGACCCTAAAGAGGTCCTCGCTATGGTCCAACAACCACTTATCCAACTTTCGGAACTGTTCGTGGCTCTTTGCGTTCACATAATGCGACCGATTTTGAACCCGAAAAGTCATAGTAGTTTCATCAATAGAGATGCCCAAGTTAGCACCATCCACCTTCTCTTCAATGGTGATTGCGGAGCCATCACTGGTGGACAAGAACTGGGCGGCGTCAGCGGAGTGCAGCACTAAATCGTCTCGAGAAGCAGCCCCTAGATTGTACAGATGTCTCGTGCGCGGAAACTTGTAAATACGAATGGAAGGGGTTGCTGTCCGCGAGGTAACCACGGGAGTAGAGGACGTAGTAACGCCCGGCGTGGACTGAGGTGGCACACCTAATCTGCGCCACAGTTCCTCAGCGGCACGGATCGAACCCACGCGTGCGATGCACGAAAAGACCTTTCTCTCCTTCTCAAGCGACGGCACAACAATCTGTTTGGCAAAGGACGCAACCGCATTCCGCGAGCGACCCTGAGTGAGGGTGGGGTGGGATGGGCGACTGTCAGCACGCTGAACGCAAAGTTCGGATGCGTAATCGAAGAAAACGCATAACGCGTTACCGGGATGCCACGCCAACTCGCTCCATTGGGCACGCGCATCGAGGGTCGGGTTGCACCTATCAACAATAATTCGACGACCGTTCTTCCACGCATTGTTGAAAGCCGTGACACAGGCATTTTTCGTCCCCATATCATCTTGGGAAACAACAACAAACCCCAATGAATCCCGCAATCGCGCCGCGAAAGTACTTTTCCCACTACCTGGCAGGCCGCAGCAAATGATCAACCGAACATTCATCTCGAATCGTCCGTATACTTCAAGGTCAGCGGAAGGTTCAGCGATGACAACCGGCGGCTGTGACAAGCGCCGATATAAATGGCTAACATATTGTGCGATAAACTTCTCCTGTTCTTCCGTTTCAATACTCCCGGGTCGCATGTGCCTGACTAGTTGGATGGCTTCCGCGCTTGACAGCAAGGGGTAATGCCTCCGCTGCTTCGAAAATCCGCAGGCGCAGAGGTAACAAGCCGCAAACGTACCCGCTCTTCCCTTGCCACCTCCGCAGTGAACCAACGCAGCCTGGCCTTCAGGTAATGCTGTCACGAGGTCGATAAAGTAGCCGACCTGCGCCACTGTTGGGGCTTTGTAATTCCCCACTGGTAAAAAGACGTTTTTACAATCTCCGCTATTAAGTTTGTCGTCGGAACCGAACCATTCACCAGGCAAGGGGGTTTCTTCCGTTAGCGTAACGACAAGTCGGATATTGAATTTCTCACGCAAGACAGCGATATCGTCCTGGCGCCTAGGAGTGCTCATGACAGCAAGTGTGAATGGGACAAGCCAGCGAAAGAATCTCGGAAGTTTATAGGTTACGTCAGGCGCGGAAGATAACCTTCTCACATGCATGCGTTCCCGCGAGTCAAGGGCGAGGAAACTTGTGAGTCTAGATGCAACGGCATTCTCGTCCGCGCGTTGACCGTAAGCGGAAGCAATACCGCGCGCAATGGCCACGTTGTCAAACGCCGCCGTTTCCAGAACTGGATGTTTCACAGAGCGTAGCAAGTGTAATTCGCCTTCCGTGAAGACGGGACCACATTCAGTGGTTGACATGCACTTGACAATACCACTGATACAATACGCGAGCGTCTTCCCTTCAGTAAGCTCTGCCGCCTTTGCGTAGTGCATCATCGCGAGCTTGGAACAACTAGAAATACCAGCGTGACGCATTTCCGGTGAGCTTCTTGTTGATGCGGATTTTAGAACTTCGTCGGCAAAGCGAACGTGGGCCGCAACGCTCTGCGGATGTGATACAAGGTATGCGGTAGTGAAGTCCCAGCTGGACATGTCCTGTCGAGCCAAAGTACGTCGCACAATGTCAAATGAGGTGTCTGACATAGTAACGGAGTGCTTTGCGAGGAGTTGCAAGAGAGCTTGATCGACATGTTTGGCTTGAAGTAACGACTTTGAGATTGTAGAGATCTGATCCTCTGATAGCTCGCGATGTCTGATAAGAGAAGAACATCCCTTGTCGACATCATGCTTGTCGGTAGCGCTGAGGGTGATATGGAAATCCTTTGCCGGCAGCCCCACGCTCGAACGCAAATCGTTGCCTTGAGGCCA
>JAHLKF010000045.1:0-69588 GCA_025558075.1 Gaertneriomyces semiglobifer
TCTGGCACACAATGCAAGTGGATACGACTCTCGGCTCGTGTTTGACACGTTGATCAAAATGGCAAAAGGAGAAGAAGATATCAAACCCATCTTGCGTGGTGGTAAATTCATGCGTCTTGAAGTCGGCAAGGTGATTTTTATGGATACGATGCTCCACCTCAAAGGCCGACTCAAAGATCTTGCGCGCGACTTTTTCCCCAGTGAAGCCGACATCGATAAGGGGTATTTCCCCCATCTTTTTAACGTTCCTGAGAACCAGAACTACCACGGCCCCATCCCGCTAAACGGTACTTTGACCTGAGTTTTGCATGCCGCGACGCAAGTGAGATGGAAGACTTTAACACATGGTACGCTACATGGGAGGGGCGTACCGACTGGGATTTTCGTCAGGAAATCATCAAATACTGTAAGCAGGATGTGGAAGTACTTACCAAGATTGCCTTCAAGTACCACGAACTCTGCGTGAACAACCTCAAAACATTTGATGAAGACTTGGAGATCTCTCCATGGTGTCACCCTACTTCTGCAGGATACGTTCATCAACTCTTTCTCCGTTACGTGAGTAAAACTATGGGGTTGGATGTAAATGATCCGGAAGCATGTGCACATGCTGCCGAAGATACATGGTGCGCTCAGGAAGCAGAAGAGTATTACTTTGATCGTCTGGCGTTGCGGGGAGGACGAACGGATATTCGAAAATTCCACCATCTCGTGAAGGACGATGCGTGGGAAGCCGGAGAACGGATATCGTACATCGACGTAGTTTCCATGTACCCCTATGTGCAGGTAGCCAACCTCTATCCTGTAGGACCGCCTCGCATTGTGATCTTTGACTACAACTTTTACCCCTGCTTCTTACATTTCGCGGACCCGCTCCAAGGATGTCCATGCACACTACCGGAACGCCGTCGACGGGTCAATCGTCGTATACACGTGGTAGAAGCAGAGAGCCAACCCTCACTAGAGTATCTTCAGACATTCTTCGGCATCATCTGCTGTGATGTTTCGCCCCCCAAAGATCTGTACCATCCGGTCTTGGTCCACTTTGATCACCAACAGAAAAAGTGTATGGCTAGCTTGGATGACATAAGCCGCGGAGTTTTTACGTCAGTCGAACTTCAAGCTGCATTACGCGTTGGCTACCGCGTCAAACGAGTCTACCGTGTGCATGAATACGAGGCCCAACCTTCCAAATGGGCTGGCTTACTGCACGAACTCTACAAGTTAAAGCTGTACAACAGCGGTACCTTAAAGTCGCCTGAAGATGGTGAACGTCTCAGGAGGGTCTACAAGGAACGGTTCAACATGGACATCGACCCTTCACAGTTTCAGGACATGCCGGCCGTCAAGCAGACCTTCAAGATCCTATTCAACAGTGCATGGGGTAAGCACGCCGAAACCGTGGATCATGCACAAGCGTTGGTGCTCCATGAAGACGATCCTTGTACCGTATCGGTGTTTCTACAAACGGTCGCCGCCAGAAGAAACAACATTGCGTCCCTTACAAGCTTGGATGAGTATACAGTGTTCAAGTACAACGAGGATCGTCGCAGGGTACGACCCAACTTGCACAAGGGTTACTTGCCTGCTGCCGTATTTGTCCCAGCGTACGGACGGTTGCTTCTGCTTGAGCAAATGGAGTTGCTCGGAGAAGATGTCCTGATGCACGATACGGATTCCATCGTGTATGTGAAACGGCCCGACGGTCCACGTCCACCCGAAGGTGACATTTGGGGAGACTGGGAAGTGGACAAGTTTGAAAAGAAACACGGCGGGATCCGCGAGTTTGTAGGGTTAGGACCGAAATCCTACGGGCTCCGTGGAAACGACGGTTACACCACGTTCAAATGCAAAGGGGTCAGCATCAAAGCTGCACATGTGGAGATGCTCAACTTTGACACAGCCAAGACAGTGCTCCTGGAAGGTAAAACGTTACGTATCCCTCAGTTTACGTTCGATTTTAAACTGGGAGGCACCATCCGTACCCGTCGTTACTTTAAAGATATCACATTTAAATCGGCGCTCCTGAAAGGTGCGTACGATCCAAGCACCACACAACTCTGGCCCTGGGGCCACGTTCGGGCTGTTGCATTACAGGGAGAGACACCTCCCACTAGATATATAGGGGACGACGAAGATAGCATCCATTTTTAATAGAAAAAAGAGCTTGTTCAAATTGAAAACATGTATTTCCATCAAATGCCCACACGCAGACGTTTAGATCCCGAGCCCGGTAGGTAGAGTCGATGCTTGTTGGGTACGGCTCTATTGTTATGCATCTCTGTGTAACGCGAGATACTGGCATCACGTTCTACCAAGGCACCTAACGTTAAGCTCCAAGGTGCACCGTTCATGTGGACCACCTCCAACGTGTCGGGGTAGAGCAGTTGGAACTCCAATTGTTGGATTTGTAGGTTGCTCGTATCAAAGGCGTGTGGAGCTGACGGGTCCAAGTACTCGATGAGTTCGCCGGGGTGACATGTGATAGGGATCTTGGCAATGATCGGCGGATCCTGACTCGTGGTACCGTTCAGGTGGAGGGTACGTGATATGCGACCTCCCAACGAACTCGTCAGCAAGAGACAGTTGGGTCCCGTTACCATCGCAGCGTTGGGGGCCGTCACACGATGTACAGTGTCGGATTCTTCCACCGAGTCAAAGTTCGTGTTTTTGAGAAATCCAAAAAGAACATGGGACGAGGCGGATGTATCTTCAAAAAGTAACGAAAAAGATGTGTCGGCTGTCACAGTGTACTTTAGCAAAGGGCGTTGATAGGTGACGGTAAAAGTAGCATTTCCGTCAGAAGCCTCCGTCAACAGGTCCGTCAACAGCAGGCCCAACTCATCGGCGTCGTAATTGCCTGAGGGGATGCTGACACGCCGGACAGTTTCGGGCTCACTACCCAGACGGAAACGTAGGGCGTTGTTCCCACTATGGACCGTGTAGAATGTGTAGGGAATGTGAGCGTTCACGATCTTGATACCGAGGACGTTGGAAATCGCATTTTCAAGGTTAAAGGACGGCGCGTCGTTGGATCCTGCATCGCGCATGGAAGAGTCAAAGTACAGTTCGTGGTAGATGTAGACATCGTTGACACCAGCAGTTTGGATCGGAAGACGAGCAGGTTGAGCGTCCATGTTTTTTATGTGTCACAAGAACAGAGTGGTCACGTATACATAGTGTTATAGATGCACTCTATTTGATAAGTTCCACAATGTTGTTCTCACGTAGTACTAACAAAGCATCATAGTACGTAAAAGTGTACCAAGCCGCCTTTCCATCCTGCGGGTGACTGTACGTGATCATCAACGAAATATCGTTCTGCTCCTCACCGTTGAGTCCTGAAATCTCGGATCCGTCGCTTGTCTCGGTACTGGCGGCAATGACAAAAGCGGAAGGACCGTCGTCTCCCCACCGCACGCCTACGTCACTGCCAAGAGTGACAGCGTTGGCGCCTTGCCAATCGAGTGCCAAGGAGACACCGTCTCCCCGTAACCAGCGGTTGCTGTTGATAGGTGTACTGAGGCGGTAGTCTGAAACAATGTTGAGCGCCTTTGCAAACTCAAAGTACGCTTCTGCACCACCGTTGGATCGCGCCGAGCGCCATCCGTTATCGTTGCCAGCGTCGGTCATCGACGCACATTGTACGGCCTGTGCAGGATGGTATTTCCCACCGATACGCCACTGGAACTCTGTTGGCCAACCAATGTACACACCCGACCCGTCGGGCAAGTTGTCGGAGGTATGGCAACTGGTCAACATGGCTTGACTGTCAAAGGCCATCTTGAGCGCTGTAGACGCCTGAGGTCGAGGGACAAGAACGTTAAAGAGTGCTTTGATGGAACGACTCCGTTCAGGGATATTGATCGTGACACGATCGGCACCCGTAGGTGTGTTGATGTGGGTGTTCCAACTGGCGAACTTGATGGGTACACCGTCTCCCCTTAACCCTTCCAAGAATGCTTGGTCGTACGAACCGTCGAACTCGAGCAGTTCCAAAAGCAAATTGAGGTTGTGCACCGTGTAGGACCGGTTGGCCGTATCGTCGAGACCGCCTTCGTCGCAACACGCTTCCGCGTACGGTGCCAGTTCGATTTCGATCGCCAACTGCGAAGCCATCCATTTCAGGGGCAACAGTTTGTTTTGCTGGAATAAACCGAACAGGAACTGGACCTGGTACCGTCGGGGGTTGGCACTTGAGACAATTCCTTTGGCGGCCAGGTCAGGGGTCGGCCCGCCTGTCTGAATGTCGATGACACGAGAATTGTAGAACCGTTGGCGACGGTTCGTCGGGTCTTCAGGGTCGTCCGCTTCAGAGACCAACGTCAAGCCTCCCACACCTTCGATGACGCTAGCCTGATCACTCATGCCCGTGACATTGTTGGTAGCACCCTCCGAAAGCATCCGAACGATTTGACTGTACTCCCGAATATCTTCAAGCACCAAGGAACCGTAGAGTAAACGAGCGCGTTTGATGATGGACGCTGCACCATTTTGAAGTCGCGAGTTGGCAAGGGACTTGTTTAGGGTGACGTCGAAAATGAACCCAGAGTGGCGGGTGTTGAGGTACCCTTGTGCCGGCAACTCGAACCGGATCAAGTTGGAGGACCCGCTGGTAAAGGTACCGCCGTTCTTCGGAGGCACCTTGACCTCGCTCTTCCATGATCGACTCGCCTGGGTCGGGTACGAGTACTTGGCGTTCCACGGAACCACCTCGCCCACCGAATCGTGCATCTTGTAATGCGAAGCCATCTTGCCCGCCAAAAAACAACTACCCAAGGGAAAGGGGAGAATAAGGGTGGGTAGGTGGGTATGTATTGATATGCATGCGCACACTATATGAACAGGTTTACACTCATAGCGAGGTTACATTGCAGCAATCGGTCTGGTTGTAGCTACATTGCCAGCGTTGAAGAGGGGTTGCGACGCCGTCTGGAACCACGGTACTTTGTCCAACCGAGCGTTGAGATGACCTTGCATGGCCGAACGTAAACGATCCGCAAGTTCAGGTGTAAGTTGTCCGCTTTTGAAAAACGTGTCGGCCTGCTGAAGCACCGAACTGCCAAGTCGAGAAGCGCGTTGAAGATCAGGGTTGGAGTGAATGATTTCCTTTGCGGCCCGACTGAAGCGGCTGTTGCCTAGACGCGAGTTAAAGTAATTGTCCAAATCCGAGGGGTCTGACGAGAGTGCGCCAGGAGGAAGCTGTCGGTCGGCGGGTAGGAGAAACGTCCCCAGTTGCTGTATGGCAGAATCACGCATGCCCCTCTTCTGTTCCGGTGTCAGGCCCATCTCTGCACCCATATAGGCCGACGCAGCACCTGTCATCGCCAAGTTCTTCAAAGCCTGTTTCTGCTGTGGTGAAAGGTTGCTGATCGCTTTCTTGATCGACGTGCCAAATTTTGTGAAAAACTTTTTGACAGAACTTCCACCATTTCCACGACGAATCACGCTGGTGGCTTTGGGGCGGAGCAGAGCCATGGTTATGAAGTATATTTTCTCCCCCGGTTGCGCGTCGGAAATGCGTGTATATACAATACTTCTACACACTAAAATCCGCCGTTCATAGATCCTCATCCGAATCCTCGCCTCATCGGTCTCCATCGCTTGGGCATACATGGGTGGAATCTCGTGATCTGAATAGGCGGGTGCAGCGCTACGCTGAGTGCTGGTAGACATAGCGTCGGGGAATGGACCGGCACGCTGGGTGCTGAGGGACATAAAGTCGTCTTCGCCTTCGTCAGGTGCGTCAGGTATGTCGCGCATGTCCACCATGTGCTGACTTCCAAACAAGGTCGGATACTCTGCAGCCATCTCTACTGCATCGTTGATATCAGTGACATTTCGATCACGTCGATCGGTAACGGGATCGGGTACATATGCACCTGCAGGCGCATAGCGTGTGAACCGTCCGGCGGGTTTGCGAGGTTTGTGTTTGATCCCGACAGATGACGAAAAAGCGTCCAAGGTTTTTGGGATGCTGGGGATGTCCCCTAACTGATTCAGGAGAATCTGATTGCGAGGATCACCCAATGCTCCGGCCATCGTAGAGAGTATGTTATCGGTTTCACACTAAAGCATCCCCATCCCCATCCCCATCCTGAATTAGTATGCAACGGTACAGTATACCGTGCGCTCGGCGAGAAAACACCATGATACGCCGCCGCACCATCCACGGGCTCCGCAACGAGCGCACGTATGTGGAACCGTTGAACCATAACCGGCGGGCCAAATCGGTATCGCTCGCATTCAACCCGGATCATGCGTTCGTCAATGAGCAAGGCGAGTTGGACATCAAGTTTCCTGAGGAAGAGGAGGAAGTGTCCCACCAGTACAATGTGCCCCTGAGACTCATGAAGAGGACAAGTGGGTGTCGTTGATGCATAACCCGCAACATACGTTCATCAACGACAGGGGGGAACTCGATATCATCTATCCGGTTCAGCCGCAGGAAGGTGTCCAGCTTCAAGCGGAGATGCCGTTACTGATCCAACAGGAGGAGGATACCCAACTTCTTGCTTTACGCCACAACGCTCCACTTGGACTCGATTCGCTCGGTCGACTCTCGTTAAGTGCCGACGACACGCTGGGTCTCGACGACTCTGGGAACCTCACTGTGGTACCCACCACATTTGAAACACCCCTCGACCATGATCCCTCGACGAAATCGGTTGCCCTACGTTATACCAAACCGTTGGTGCTCAAGGATGACGCATTGACGGTCGACAGTAAGGAAATCGCCAAGGGCGCTGGAGCCATCCGGGTGTACTCGGCGTTGGACGACATTGCTCCAGGGGTCGGTGATTGGATCGATATTGATTTGCCAGGCAACTTGGAAGAGTATTTGGAGAACAGCATGCTGGTGAAGCTTAACGTCACCGACGACTTTCAACAAACGGGAAGCCGTTTGGCCATCCGAAGCAAAGGCATGCATGAGATTCCGTACTATTCGGGCTTGAGCGGCTTCAACTCTTCGAATCGATTTACCTATAACGAAACACTGCAGACCTTGACCGCGCCCACGTTTTGTGCCGAAGCAGTTGACTATAGTGTTACCGAACCTCGTCAGCTGGTGACTGCTGGCTATGTACACCAGTTATACCAGTCTCAAACCGGGTCTGCTATCGATATCGGTGAAATAACCAATGGAAGAAAACTTGTCAGTGTCAATCACGATGAAACACTTGCCATCGATGAAACAAACCGTCTTGGTGTCCGCGTCGACACGATTGCCGATGGGACTTTGGTCAAAGCCGTGAACGGAAAGTTGACGGTGGATCCTTATACGGCGGGTGATGGGATCAGCATCGTGGACAACGTCGTCTCTTCCACACTCACGTACGGAGGTTCCCTTTTCAGGTCTGGAGATGTTGTCTCTGGAAGAGAAGTTCTCAGTGGGAGTAGCAACGTAACAGTGACCACCAGTAATCCGTTCGCTTACACTATCAGCGTAACGAATCCCCAGAGTCAGTTGGACGACCTCGAGGACAAGGTGACCGACCTGAATGAGAAAACCGATCAGAACAAGACAGAGACCGATACCAAGATTACTGATCTCGAAGCAGAAGATGATCGCCTTGAAAACAAGATCGATGCTGTGGAGTCTCGTGTGTCCCAGCAGGAAACCAAAAGCGACCTCTTGTCTAACGATGTCAACACCAACAAGTCCAACATTACTCAGTTGAACACTGCGAAGAACCAGATTCAGGGCGACTTGTTATCACTAGGTGCCGAGGTGACAGGCTTGACCGGTGTTGTAGATACGGTGAATACTGTGGCGACAGGCGTCCAAGTTGCTCAAGCGCTCATGAAGGGCGATGTCACGAGTTTACAAGGCGTCGTCACGGGAATCGCTGGAGAAGTAACGGGCCTAAGTTCGACGGTCGCGGCTATCCAAGCCATGCCTGTCGTCCGTGGGGTAGTGGGAATTGGGCTCCTAGCAGCACAGGATCCCATTACAGGCATCGTCACCATCACCAATACCAGTGCTCCTGTGATGTTGAGATCCAGAGGTGTTGCGCCGGTAGATCCTATTCCCAAGGACAATGAGGCTGGAGAGATAGGACCACCATCGGATCCACCCATACCGCCACCCGAACCACCCCCCGGACCCCCTCCACCCGATGGATTGAAAAGCGGAGGCGGTGGTGGAATTACGGACGGACCATGTGTGGATCCAATTCCGCCGATTTTTGGCGGAAGAAGCAATAAAGGAGAGCGCACTTGGTATCGAGACAGTTTTGGGAAACGCTGGAGCAACCTACCTACGGTTGAAGTGGATGGTATCCGTAGGACTGTGCTCGAGTACGATGAAAACAACTATCCTATCGTAGAGGCTGGGCACGTGGATATCATTCTCCGTCGGAACGATGATGACCAGATTTCCGCTGCTTTGTTGACACATGATCGGCACCTGCAGCCAGGCTACGATGGCGTCTATAATGAGCACATGCAACAAGTCCCCAATTTGGCCATGTTGTTCGAGACATGGAGGGATTACATGTTGCCCTATGTACAATCATGCAACTACATCCATGTCGGACAAGGACTGCTAAAAGATGGGAACACATTGTCGCTAAGTGAGGATCTCTCGACATATGCAAAGACGAGCAGCATCAAAGCATTAGGATTCAAGGATACCTTATCCTATGCAGAGTTAACAGGACGTCCTACGCTCGGGTCACTGGCAGCCAAGAGCAGTGTCAGTTGGACATCTGAAGTCGCAAACAAGCCCACCCTTGGCACGTTATCGACCAAGAATACCGTGGATTGGAACGGATCTGATATTACCAACAAACCTACTGATTTGACAACCAAGACCTATGTTGACAGTTTATCGTATCTCACTGTTGGAACCGGTTTGGTAAAGGCAGGAAATACTGTTAGTCTAGGGTCAGATCTTGGCACATTTGAAGTCAAAACCAATCTCAAGGCGCTTGCTTACAAGGATGCTGTCAGTTGGACTGAAATTTCTTCGAAGCCAACCTTGGGAACGCTCGCTGCCAAATCCACTGTATCATGGACTTCAGAAGTGACAAACAAGCCTACACTCGGTACTTTATCGACCAAGAACAACATTGATTACAACTCGACAGATATAATTAACAAACCGGACTTGTCAATCTATGAAACAAAAACAGCACTTAAGGGATTGGCTTACAAGGACAAGGTTGATTATACAACTGATCTACTGAATGTGCCAACATCCATCGTTACCGAAAGGATCTCTGTGGGAACAACTTCTGAAGTGGTGGCTTTCCCACCCACCAATTTAACCGCAGGTTCAACGATTCTTTCTGGGAAATTGTACGGAAACGGCACCTACGTAGCAAGTAGCAGCAGTAAATTCAACAACTCCACCCAGTACGACGCATGGCACGCTTTCACAGATAATACCGCGTTGTATCCTTGGTACCCACTGTCAGGAACGTATAAGGCTACTGCTCCCTTTGACTATGTGGGATCAATGTCGACCACAATTGATGGAGTCGAGGTTCTAGGTGAATGGATTCAGTTACAACTTCCTTTACCGATCTTACTACAGTCCTTCGACATTGCAGTTCTGAGTGTGACAACTGAATTTTACATCAAGGAGTTTGTTCTAGTGGGATCGAATGATGGTACCACTTTTACTCAATTGATGACCTCGACATTACCTTGGGGACCGGCTGGAGCGCAAACTTTGAACATACCGGTTCCACATGTGTCCAAGGCTTTCAAGACATATCGCCTCATTATAAAATCGCTTCACGGAAACCGAACCTACTGTCAAGTAGCAAGATTAACCTTTAATGGCATCCCTGTCGCGATGGACATCAAAGGTGTCCTCTCTACCGATCGGGTCATCGCTGGTGGACTTGATGTGAGGGAGACACTCAAGTTTCCGTTGGGAACACTTTCTCACTGGGACAATCGCGACTTGATCTTTCCTCCGGCAACTTTTCAATCCACCCATACATCCACATTTGTAGATTTACCTTATGGCAACGGTACTTATGAGGCATCAGCGAGTAGTTCGTTCTACGTAAATTGGGGACCTGGAGGCGGTTTTGGGTACGCTCAGGCTCAGAATGCAATGTGGAGAACAGCCAGCGCTGCATATTCAGCAACTACAGGAGAATACCTGTTGAACACTACAACCTCAACGAACCAAGGCGATCGAAAAGGCGAATGGCTTCAACTACAATTGCCAGAGCCTATCCTATGTAAGAAGCTACGTTTACGACGTTGTCAAATGGAATGCCTACCTCTTATGCTCTCTGTGGATCGGTGGATGGTGTTACATGGAATGTTCTATCCACTGCAACGACACTCAGACAGTCACCGTACCCGCAAGCAATGTCCAACCTTGTTCGTATTTGAGGTTGGTTTTCATGAGCAAAACTCCTGGACAAACATACGGCGATGTGATTGTGAGGATGGTGAAGTTCACCGGCGACTTGATATCGAAAAACGGTATCTCTTTGGATACATCGTTGAATGTCGTGGATACTGTTCATTGTGGGAAAGCCCACGTTTCAAACGAGTTTCGTGTTCAAAACCGACAACTGGGTGACTTGGCTTTTAAAATAAGGTTGACTGGTCGACTGATATTGTGAACACGCCAGTCCCAATGGGCGGGTACACTGCTCGATGGACGTGGGTTGCAGAGTCGACAGGATACGAGGGAACAGTACCTTTTTGGCCTGGAGAGACAGGTGCTAGTAAGATCACCGATCCTCTTCCTACATTTTTCGGAACTGTAACACAACAGTACCCCGCAACATTTGATCCGTTCAGATGGATTAGATGGACCAATGCAACCACATCGACAAGCTGATGAATGGCTTGTACATACACCCTCCGTCCGGAATCAATCGTGGAAGCATCATGATTACCTCAGCTATTGCTGGCACTACTGGAACAGGTCGAATACTCATTCAGTCAACGTATGTAGATAATTTGGAGGACGTTTATAAGAACCCAAACACGTTTGTCTGGTCAACGATTGAAGCATGTGGGTTTTCTCTCAATCCATCTTGTCATTGCGTGTGGGGTTTTGATAAGTCTGATCCACGCGACCAAACCTTGTACGTTTTGGACTTGAACGGCCTGGAGGGTGGGGTACCTTTACGTTTCCTGCAAATACGTGGAAAGTGACGGCAACGTTATTGAATGGGTCTGCGTAAAAAATGTTTTAGAGAAAAATATAAAACGCGCACACTGCTTTGACTCCCCCTTTCTTTTGTTGGACCCCATTCATCTCGATCTCTTTTGAACCATGACCGAATATTTGAGTCTACTGGCTGATTTAGGGATCCATATCGAACAGGATGCCTGGAATAGCGCCCATGGACTTCCGGTGAAGGATGCGGAACCAACCCTACTACCGTCCCAACCTGTCTACTACGACAAGGACAATCACCTTCCCGTGTTTACGACGTCACAGCTGGAATGGTGTCCGCCAGAGTGTTTGGATACGAGGAATACGAGGTGGTGGAAGATCGTGAGACAGCACACCCCATTGCTTTGGAATACGCTGATGAACAAGAGTGGAAAATCAACCATCGTCGGATCCATCGATACGATCGGATCTACCGGATCCGCCGGGCCCTACACCTCATGCTGGGCCAAGCGGACATTCAGATCCCTTCAGAAGTCCTGAGCGGGCTCCGGTCTTTCATTTCCGATACTCAGCTGATGTCCCGCAACATTTATGAAGTCGTGAGAAAATGGATGAAGGTCAACAAACAAGGGCGATTGTATGGCGCCATCCCATTGTTGATTCAACGTTTGGGTGGGCCCAGGTGGCAAGTACCGTACGAACAATACAAGAAAATCATGGAAGATGCCATTCAGCTCCATCGGACCTTTGAGTACCTGAAACGCTTGGACGCTATTGAAAGACAACGCTTTCCCAAGGTGCATTACGTAGTGCTCAGTCTCATGGATCGGCATCACGTCACGCCACCTTACAAGATCCCCTGGGCCCGCACAAGCATAAAAAGGCGGCAGCTACGCACCCTCCTCGTCGATATGGATCACCGCAACCCAGTAGCACAATGGACGAAGCATGTGCCCCCGACGACGGCTCTATGACGCCGAAAACACCTGTGGAGGAAGATGAGATGGAGGTAGAAGACCAGAGTGTACGTCTATGGGATCGCTTAGAGAAGTTTATAGGGCGTCATTTGGAGTTGGTGCATCAACCTGATGCTGGTTGTTTATTAGACACAAACGACTTTCGATGGATCTCAAGACTCCACGAACTTCCAGGGCGAAGTATCTTCCTCTTCCAGTGCGAAAACACATCTACACGACGCATCAGACGTTTCTGGCACCGCGCCGCATTCTCAAAAGGTGTCCGTGTCCGATGGATCACCCGTCACAGGCCTTTTTGCGTCCGGTTTGGACAAGCAGAAGAACCAAGATTCCAAGCGTTCACTACCTGTCCCCACTGCCCCATTCGGATCTTCGAACGCAAAACTGTTTGGCTGATCGAACCGCCATGGCTTGGTGTACAAACACACTTTGGGCATATACGACATTGTGACGCTGTGTATCCTTGATACTCTCCTTTTACATAAAAAGGGGCTCACAATATATTTATTTATTTATTTATTTATTTTTTCAAGACACTACTTGAAATATGTCATCCATTGCTCGTACAACCAACGTCAGACGTTTTCCCATCTGCTTAACAAAGTCGGTGAATGTCACACCTGCTCTCTCCAAATCTGCCGTATGGTTACGAATCAACGGTATGAATTCGTCCATGATACACGAAATGTAGCTCAACTGGTGCCCAAAGACACGAAACAAGTCGTTGGGTATTTGTTCGCGGGACGGCGCCTCCAATTGATTGTAATCAGGCGGCAGGCGATTTGCAAACAAGCTGATGCATTGGAGCAAGTATTTGTGCACGCCGTGGCAAAAGGTGGCTGCTCGGTACAGCTGTTCATGACCTGCACAAACGTAGACCATGCCACACACCAGCTGGTAGTTTCCCATACGCACTTCGGTTGTTCGCAGCTCCAGGAGTGAGATATCAGCCATCATGGATAGGTGGCGGTAGACAATCCACGAAGGTCGGTGACTGCCTTCAGCATCAGATGCTCGTAGTGCGATCGTGCATGGAACTCGCGTGCTTTCATGAGCTCGTCATGATACTCGTGCGGTTTCCACCTATGTCGGTCTTGGATGTTGACCAATTTGCGCCAGCGTTTGATGTCGGTCGGTCCTGCGGAATACACGTCACACACGTTTTCAAGATCCGCCAAGAAAGCTTGCGCTTGTGAATACTCTTCTTGCTTCTGTTGCGGCAACTGTTGAAGCGCATCTGTGAGCTCTTCTTTGATCACTTTACCCGTGTGCGGACACAGTGTAAAATCGAATCGTAGGTTGGGAACGTCGCCAAAGTCCATATGCATGATCTAGCCAATGGAAAGAAAAGATTTTAGTGTGCACCTAAGTAGTAACATCCACGCGAAGAGGAAGAGGGAGTGATGTATGAGTAACCCCAAGGCAGAGTACGATGTCAACGTCTGAACCACCTTGTATCTGTCCGACACCGACAACTTCCTCGGGATTTGACACTCAAACTATTGTGAATATTATTTTGGCTGTTCTCTTGGGACTTTCTGAAGCTCTCGGCTTAAAAGCCAAAGGAAAAACAGCAAGCGTTACCGGGTGTCTCGTTCAAGGCATCACTGCTCCTGTGGAGAAGATCAACCACGTTGTTCAAGAACGACGTGCATCGCGCGCTGCGGAATTACAGCGTCGTCAATCCGAGGCCCTCATCGATTCGCCTTCCTCTTCCACCCAGTGATCTCGTGAACGACCGAGCAGCCATTGGAAAAACCGAAAAACGTCATGACAATATCCAACGTTTCGGTGTTGGTTCCTCCACGACGGCCTGACGAGTATGGCGTGGGAAGTTGTGGAACCCATTATTTTCCCGTGGCAAATTGGGCTGAACATAAAGAACGAAAGAAAATCGACCGCGTTGTCTATCAAGACTTGCGAAGGCATCCGTGGAAGGGCGTTGCACAAGCACCTCACCCCTTTGGTGTTTTTCATTCGATCGCTTCAGGTGTGGACCGCGATATGGCGACCGGTGCTCCTTTGGACCGACTACGCAATCCCGCAAGTGGAAATGGACCGGTGCTGGTTGCACGGACAGGTGAACGACCCAACGCTTTTCTAGGACCGGGATCTGCCGACTGGCAACAAGCAGTTACGATCAAACCCACGCCGACAGAGTTAATGGAAGGTGTGGTTCAACCTCGTGGTCAGCCAGCACCTCAATCTGTTGCCACACCCGCGTTTGATCCAGCCCAAGGTTTACAACCGATGGAAGTCGATGGAATTTATAATTCGTGGAATCAGTGGCGGCATAGGGGGCGCTTGGTAGGACCTGCCGCGGCCGACATTGCGAGCGGCCGCTCGAGTTCCATGGATGGAGACGCGCGGAGTCGACGATCAAGTTTGTTGTCCGCTGGATCGTACATTGTCCGAGAATCCCCAGGTGTAGTGGAAGAGTTGACCGAAGGGATTCGTGGAATGGGACGCGGTCGGTTCATGTAATAAACTTTTAAGCGCAATACACACCCTCTTGTTAGTAAATAGTGTGTGGAGTCATATCATACCACAGTCCTTACGACCGGCACTTGCTTCACTTTACCGCTTCTGTCAAATTGAACCATGCCGGCCAAGACAACCGCTCCTTCTCTGTACACTGCCGGGACACACCCTTCAGCCCGTCCCAAGAAGGTGGATGCTCAACCGACGGACTTGACCGATGCCGGCATGGAACCGTCGGACGCGGGATCGCAGAAACCCAAACGGGTCCTGACAGAAGAGCAAAAGCAAAAGATGAAGGAAAGCCGTGAAAGGAAGAAACAGGAAAAGCTCGAGGCCGAAGCCCGTGAGCAAGCCGAGAAAGACCGTTTGGCCAAAGAAGAACTGGAACGTCAACTCCAGGAGCAAGCCAAGAAGGAAGCCATCCTTGCCAAGCGACGCGAAGCACGTCAGTTGAAAAAGCAGCAGCAGCAGCAGCAGTCTTCGGCTTCAAGCAGCGTTCAAGGCGATGCATCGTCGACAGACACTGATGCGGCAGCCCCTGATGTCGAGAAACCCGACAAGGGCAAAGGTCCTGCGAAAAACCCACGGAAAAGAAAGACGTCGCCTGTGAACGGTACGGGTGACAACCATAAACCTCCTGGTTGGTTTGAAGAATTCATTACGTCCATTTTACGTGAACAGGAGGAACAGAAGGGCGCTCCCGTGAACAAGCGCCAGATTCAAGAGAAAGGAAAGGAACATGCTGAGGTGAAGTGGCATGATGGGTATACCCGAGAACGTGTGCGTGGAGCAGTTGACAATCATGTCTCACAGATGTACAAAATGATTTTTGGTTAGAAAAAGCGATGCTGATCGCTAGCTTTTTATTTATTGATTCTTCATGTACATGTACTTTGGTGGTTTATGTACATACATCTACCAATCGGAACCGGCGTCACTTGCACCATCCGAGGATGGTGTTTCTTCCGATGACGGTGTTTCTTCTATATCGTGACCATCCGAAAACGATTCGATGCTGTTTCCATCGTCGGCGATAGCGTCAGCTTCCATGATGTCGTGCAACTTGGTAAAGTCATCTCGCAGGTCATGCATCGTGATGTACCATCGTGAGAGTTTACTCTGTGTCAGCAGCATGAGATGAGCACCATCACAGGCCATTTCAACCAAGTCGGCAAATTTTTTCCATTCGTGAATGTTGCGTGTGAACAGTACGGTTTGTTATACCTCGTCTCTTCCACGTAAAGCATGACCATGGGATGGTAAAGACGACGAATGGGCGTTTTACCCCGTAGTTGTGCCGAGCGTTGTTGAGGATACGACATATCTTTTTCGAGAAACGCTATTTGATCCTTGATCTTTGGTCCGATCCAACCAGATTCCAGGCAATCGTAGTTCTCGTATTCTTCATCCGTTGCAACCATGATTTCTCGCGTCGTTGTAATCGCCTTGAAGTCCGAATGTGTAAAGTTGTCTCTCCATTCAACGAACCGCGTCAAGATGTCCGATTCGTGGCATTGAATATTCCATGGCGCATAGCACGCGCTACTTCTGTTCCGCATGCTGATGTATTGAAACCCGTAATTCGTCTCAGTGGTCAGTCTGTCATCCATGTCGCTGTCTCGCACAGCATCCACGAACATGGTGAGCACGTTGAGTGTTCTGAACACGCGGTTGATAATGGTGAACATGGGTGGCATTTGATCCTCGTCTGGTCGACGAATGTGTCGTGTGAAAAAGCGAACCATGGCTCCCTTGTGCGACGCTAGCAATTGTGTTGCTTCCGCAAACTCGCGTGTTGTCAAAAGATCGATCACAGCGTCATAAACAACTTGGCTGAGCAACTCTTCGGGAAGGCGGCTATACGTGTCAGGATCCAACCTTCTTTCTGAACTGATAGAGTCGTCATCCATGACTCGGTCAAATGGAACGATGCGATTGTTTTGTAGCAGAAAGGTGTTTTTGGCAGGAAATGTCACTATCAAATCCATGTCAACATCGTTAAGTGATCCGGGTCTCATCTTGTTCCCGAATATAAATAGAGGTGTGGTGCTTGAGTGTAGTCGCCAGTGCCTTCCTCTTCGGTCACTTGACTGTTCATTCCTTCTCAGCACACCGATCCTCTCACCCCCTTTTATATTTGCAGAATGCACCCCCCTGCATTGCAACGACCTTTACGTCAAGAACGCCCTGCATCAATGGCGTGAATCTCTGGGCAATGGAACTCAGGCTCCCGATACCGCACCTCATGGGCATCAAATCGCGCCAGTATTGCTGCGAGGTGCACAAATGGCATCGACGACGCATATGGAAAATGCAAACGTTCATCTTCAACATGGAAATGTCGGCCACGCATGCGGTGCGTCCCTTGCCACGCTTTCGCTTTGTGACGTACATTGAGTTTGAAGATGAAGAGGACCTCTATCTGATGCATGTGGTCGAACTGGCGGGCAAGGAATTCATCAACGAGTGGCCGGAAACGTACGTTCCACAAATGTACTGCACCTACTTCCCCGGAAACCTTGAGAATGTTCAGGCCTTGCTGCATCGTTATATCCGTGTCAACTTTCGGCACGAAGGTCTGTTCAATCTAATGCATTCCGGTGCGATGGTCCCTGTTCGGGCGGCATGCGAGTTCAAGAGCCGAGATGGCGGAAAAAGCATCATCCGCCAAATGAGAAAGATTGCGTTGGATTTGATGGCTCTAAATTGCGTGGATCCACAGTTGTTAGACGGCTACAAGGCCCTGAGCGGTGTGGTATCACGTCCCTGTAAAGTGTAACTGTAAAATTAAAAAAACGCAAAATGAACTCGCGCACCATTTAATATAAATTGACGTTGCTGTTGTACACTACCATCACATCCAGGTAGAAACAGTGTGCAGCTCGTCGCATCATCGATCGCCTTCCCTCCTTCATTCCAAACAAAGAAGATGGTCTCTTTTGACGATTTACCTGCAGAGTTGCGACACCTTATTTTCTTGTTCCATCGACGTCTTGGCGTACGTGCTCGCTACCAAACTCACCGTGCTCGTCTTGCTCAACGTTTCCTCACACACTCACCTATCGCACCACTGGTGTCAACGATGAATCTTTTTCTGGCGCTCGATGTTCCTGAAACGTTCTCTTGCACCATCAACCATTACAAACTGTTGAGTGGTAGCATCAAGGTGTACCAGCTTCCTGGTCGGGATAGAATCAAACACGATGTCATTTGTGTGTTTGGTAAAATATCGTTGGAGAATGCCGAGCGTGAAGTGTTGCTCATGCAACTCTACCGGTTTGGACAATCCAAGACCTCTTCGATTGATACAGTTGGTCGTTATTACCCTCCAAATGTTTGGATACAGTGGTTACCTACGCATGCTGACAACATCCGGTTCATCGCAAGTGCCTTTACGCGAACGATTCAACGGATACCGCCCCGTCTCCTTTACCCCCTTGTGGTTATCGAGATATTCCCGATGGTGTTTCGATCAGGTGTTGTTCTTGGTGTTGATTACTACCCTGTTCCGCCTCGGGTCCTGAACGATGCCAAATCTGCCTTGAGCAAAGCCCAATTCCAAGCGTTGTTGATGACAGACTGTGTGAGCAACACGTTAGAATCCTTTCTCTACCAAAACTTTATGAAAACACTCGGCAACACCTGGTTTTAGTCGTGGGGTTGTGTGTTCGATTTGCCGAATCGCGTACATAGGGCGTTGTTTTATGGACTGTAGTTGTAGTCACGCGTTTCTTCCTGTGGTGCAACGCGGTTCTTTGCGGCTGAATAAATCGTCTAGTAAAAAGTGAAAAACAATATGAGCATAAATAAGAGTGAGGTGCAACACATCCTTCAGCCATCGTTGACCGACTGCCCCACCATGACTCTGTTTGAAGCATCCCGCGCTCAACTGGCTGCTCATTTCCTCAAGCACCCTCCTATTCCAAAGCTGGAATGCCGTAGGAACTTTGACATGTACCTCGACGGGTTTGTCATCAACGCTTATCCGATCATGTCGGCAACCCTCGAGATCTATCGACTGTCCAAGCCTGGGGATATTCAGTTCGACATGATTTGTATTTTGGGGAACGTTGCGACAGACTACTACGTTGACCAGGGCCGTTCCTGTCGTCAAGTTTTGATCTTGCAGTTCTATCGATTCGGTGAATGGAAGATGGCGCCTTTTAGCGGTCTTTTGGATGGCCTTCCCAGACGTTATCCTCCCAACTTTTGGGTGGTGTGGGTCCCATGCAATGCAAGCAGGGTGGTGGAACCCGTCGACCGCTTGATAGAGATACTACCGGACGAACGCTCAACCGAAACGGACAGCTACATCTACAATTTCATTGCTGAAGACGTCGTACGCGCCATTTTTCCATCGCGCTATGCTATGATCGCTTTCGACTACTTTCCGGTTCACCCTAGGATAGTTGCAAAGGCCGAGTCGCTGTACTCTAGGGAAAACATCAAGAAGGCGCTCCGAAACGATACAGTCACCAATGTTCTTAGACTGCTGACGCTCCAGTGTCTTGTCAAGATGAACGCAGCTGCGAGATGGGCGTACACTGGCGTGGATTATAAAGTGTAGAGGTTGTCCGAAAGCCAATGCACATGTACCCTCTATGACATGTCCGAATAATAATAAGGTACCCTCTTATCGATATACACTCCACCACGCGTACCCTCGTTGACTCATAGAAGAGGTTTATAACCCTACCCCTAACGCGTCTAAATGAAGTTCACACCGGCACAGTCATACCAATTTACTTATGTCCCAACTTGCATTCCCATCTTCCCCCCTACACAAACCTAGTCCCCGTTCTGTGCAGCCGAACCTCGCAAATTGGAGTCACAGGAGTAGCACATCCGACTCGAGACTGGGTGGGTGTTTTGTGCAAGGACGCTGCGGGAGCTGCAAGGTTAGTGGCCGTACTCGACCATCAAGTCAGAGAACCCGACTGGGACGATCCCAATGTCAACGGGCCCTTGATACTTTGAACCAGCATCAAGGTGGCCCTTCTTTTCGAAGGGGGATGTCGCGGATCCCAAGACCGCAATCTCAGAACCTCAAGGGAGCGGTGCGGAGACCGTGCCTCAACTCCTAGCATAATAAACACAAGACAAGAACAAGATCTGCACCTCCGAAACACACCCGCAGGTTTGATAGCTAAAAATAAATACTACGGAGACCATCGCAAGGGTTCTGACGTTAAGGAGCGACGCCCGCTGGCACTCGAAACCTTAGGAATCAAGGAGCGGCGCGCACAAGGCTCGGAAGTACATAGGGGAATTTCCGAGAGCGATAAAACAACGCCCGAGAGAAAGCGCAAGCAGGCGACGGAAAGCTCCTATAAATAGAAGGCTGCAGCGGTGAAGGCAAGGAGGGCAAGAAACAGTAGAAACTTAGAGTCAGATAGTTCTAATTCAATACACGAGCTGAACTATACAAATCACTCTATACAACCCCAGTGAGAAAAGGCACGCACGCTAAGTAACCGCGTCCCACGGGTCCGATCCCGCTTTTCCACGCTCGGCGGCGGCATAGTTAACGGACTGATCATCCGGCTCAACATCGCTCCTTGGTTCACCTATCAGCACTCTCGTGCCCTCGCATTTAATCACGGATCCTCGTATTTACGGATCCGAGACACGCTGCGTCCCACGCGCTCTGTCGCAACCAAATTAAACATAAACAAAGCCCACGGTCATCCCGGAAGCGCCAATCTTATCTTATTTCGCTCGGCGCATCACAGCACGAGCGAAGAAATATCCGTTACATACATGGATACGCACTTGAAGATCAACTCCATCAGCTCGACTTTGACGATTCTATCCAGAATGCTGCTGTCCAGATTGGTGATGGCTCTGTGGAAAGTCAGTATCGGAAAGCGACGTGTGATGCATCCTTGGGAGTCGGTAAAGGAAAAGAAAAAGTTCCCAAAGGTCACCATTTGGGCAGGAATGTGACCAGAAAATGCATCCTTGTGCTTGCCAACAATGGAGGTACGCTCTCCAGTCACCATGGTTTGAAGTTGCGTAGGATTCATGAGTTTGTGCATGTCTGAAGGAATTTCGGGAATGACAATAAGTTCCTTGTCATGCAGCCCTGAGTTTCCATACTTCTCTTCCCAGTTTGCGGCAATGATCCCTATCGTATCTGGGGCAAACATTTTTTCAATGATCTTGTTGAGCGTCGACTTTCCCGTGTTGGCGGCTCCAATGATACAAAGCGCAACAGCCCATCTGTCGCATTGATTGACGTTGAAAAATAATCTGCCGATCAACGCAAGCAGAGTATTGAAGATTTCGTCCACTTCATCCTCTGTTCTGTCCTCACTGAGCTGATATTTGATAAACGAATCAAACGTAGGTGTACTTCCCGATCCCTTGTAGTCCGCATCAATGTAGTGTCGTGCTACTTTTCCGTTGATGCGCTTGTCCGTATAATCCACGAATTCAGCCTCTTCTAATAATAGGCACCCGTTGCGACACGCAAGGATGTTCTTGTCCACCTTCATGAACGACAGGTCCTTGTCATTGTAGAATTGCAGGTGGTCCATAACATCCTTGAAGCGTCTCGGAGTCGAAGTGAAAACATCACTGCCGGTTAGGACGTTGTTCACAAAATCGGCATACGGCTCGGGCTGAACGTACGCAGCAGGCTGAGCAGGCGAAATGGGCTTGTAGATGAATCCTTTGTACTTGAGAAGTTTCTCCTTCTTAGCAGGAGCCCATAGTTGCTGCATGAGAATCTGATGAGGTGTCGGCGGTTCAGGATTAGCAGACTTGCCTTCTTTTGAGACATCCTTGTCTTTGACGGCAGCAACAAACTTGTGGTCCCTGACGGACGGGCGACAGACAAACAGCAACACTTCATCGCGGCGAATGAGAAACGGGTGGTTGCTGTGATTGACATGAGTGCGTTTGCAAATGGCACAATCGAAATCTTTTGTCTCCTTAAGGATAAGGCGCTGGTATTGGTCGACCTTCAAACATTCGTGACCCTTGTACAGATCCGATCTCTTGAATAACTCAAAGTCTTCTTTGATACTCACTGGTTGATTCTCAGAAGGATCGACAAACGATGCCTTGACAGATTTCTGATGAGTATCATGATTGCCCAAGTTACGAGTACTGATCATCAACTTTTTCAACCACTCCGGAATTGGTGAGATAGGAACATTGCCAATGTCATTGGTCGGTTGCTACGCATACTGTCCTTCGGCAATCACTGAAGGTGGAGTCATGATGAATCCGCCATCGCCGCGACTGTCGATAGCACAGAGTTTTCCATCGATGGCGATAACACAGGAAGCGGTAGTAGCAACTTGGTCGGCAAACCTCTCATCCCATTGAAAGTAATAGTGGGTACCACCACTCGGAGTATTACTTTTCAAAGTAAGAGGTTCACCGTAGGTCGCAATAAGTTCCTGCCAGTCATCAGTTCCTTTACGGTCGCGATAGATTTCCGGCGATTTGGACAACTTGGCGGGCTTCTTCTTATCGATATCAATCACCAGGATGTTGGACTTGGGTCCAGTGATGCAACCGATGTTGGCTTGGACACCTGAAATGTTGTTCAATGCCTTGTTGAAGTCGACATGCTTGTAATCCTTCCATGTCTTCACAAGGGGATAGTTCCTATCATTGGCAGGAATCGGGAGGAATCCTTTAGCGATCAACACGTTCTTCGCCTTTTTGACTTCTTTGATAGAAATGCCTGTCATTTTGTACGACACAGATGAACCACTATTTTGGGGAATGGTGATTTATCTAACCTTTAACAAATAAAAAAAGCTTTCTTTATATATTTCCAGACGCACGTTATAGAAAATACGGATATTACGCTCGAAATTTCATAAGACACAAACTACACTAAACTTCAATCAACCACTATCACTACATCATTGTCGTTTCCTTCAGGCTCAGAGGCATCTTCGGTACTCTCTTCTTCATTCCAGTTGTCAGCCGTGCTCTTAATTTTCATCACCCTAAAGTACAGATCGAACTCTGCCTTGGTATGGTGAAAGTCGCTGGCGTAACGAGTCAATTCTCCCGTGTTACGAACCGTTTCGATGAGATGCGTAATATGGCTGCGACGCATGTCCGAGATCCCAATGGGCTGTTGACGAACACACTTCCACGCTTCCGTAATGTGGTCGCGGAGGGCACGCCGAGTCAGTTGCTTACCTTCAAAGTCCACTAGAACATGGCTGGTACCTTCAGGGAAGCAAAACGTCTTGAAGTGGCGCCAGCGATCAAGAATGCCGGAAAGGTCCTGCGGGATGTCTTGCACATAGCTTCCCGATTGACTCTTGCGGTTGGTGTTGAAGATGAGGACCTTGCGGTTGCCTGCGACGAACAATCCATCCTCGGTGTAAAAATCAAAAGGAGACTCCTTGATGTCAACCCACTTGGAGCGAATATTCGGCATGAGTGTGTAGATGCATAGGAGCAATCCTCGTAGAAGGATGTGGTACTGCATCTTCGTCAGCCTGCGAGTGGCAGCCAATAGAGACGATGCATTGTCCTCCCAGTTCTTCTGCGCACTTGCTTTCATTTCTGGGAATTCCACGTGCACGTCGCGGTTCTGCTCGCGTGGCGAAGGTTCTCCTGCGAGGCGCCTATTTTCAGCTGGCTTCCTTTTAGATTTCGCAGCAGCATTCAAAGCCCGTGTCAACGTTTCCAAGGTACCCTCGTCAAGGCACATGAGTTGACTACCTTGAAGTTGATAGAAGCCCGAAATGCTACTGAGATATTGACGTTTGACATCTTCGTTCAGTTTCCAAGAGGCTACAGCAGCAACGATTTTTTCTGGCTTGTCAAAGTTCTTTTTGATATTCTTCTTGTCTCCAAAAAGACTAAAAACAGCCTTGACTTCTTTCCGGCTCGGATCATAGGCTTTGGTTTCAGGTTTGCATCCGTCATTGAAGACTTTCGCGATTTCTTCACGAGTCAAGGCAAAGTTGGGGTATTGCTTGGCAGGACGACCGCGTTGTTTCTTCGCCTGGGGAGGCGTTGTCTCGACTGCCTGGTGGTCGCGTTTCCGAGAATTGGTCGGTACGGAAACTTCGACATTGTCGGTACTCATCTTGAAACTACTGTTTTTTTAATATTTTATTGTATTTGCAAAGCGGCAAATGTTACTTAAAATATCTGTTACTCTATTGAGATAGTGTTTTTTATATACAAATTGAACCGCACATTGATCGATTCTTGTTCCGTCATAGAAAGAAAAGAAACTCTTGTTCCGTCATGGAAAGAAAGGAAAGGTAAAGCTTGTATTTTTCTATCCGTCGTTTTACCAATTGATGTATATGCATTCAAGTCGTTGGTTCGAATACTTTTTTCCATGAACTCCAGTTATGCTCTCGTGAGCATCGAAACTTTCACAAGTGAATGTTGAACTCAAGGCTTCTCGAAGTATCGGGCTATCCGAATTGACTAACATTACCAGACACCTTTTTTGATGGAGCCTCAGGATTTCTTTGACTAGGGTTTCCACTGAGATCTGATCACTGTCGTTATAGTATCGCTTCTTCGTTGATAAGGTGTTGATATACGGTGGGTCGAGAAATACGAAATCATTCCTCTTGGCTGCTTTCGTTATATCGGTGAACGACTTGTTCTCGATTGCGACATGATGGTCTTTGAGGTACCGGGACGCACGTTGCATGTTTTCTACATTGTATCCAATAATCTTGTTTCGATAGCAAAGCCCAAATCCAGTTCTGTCGCGTTTCATGATGAGATTCGAACCGAAGCTGTGCTTGGTCACAAATATCAATGCTGCCGTTTGTCTAATTCCAGATAACGCGGTGAAATTCCCGCACAAGTTTCCATAATTTGTCTTGACATCTCCCTTGTACATTTCACTGAGATGCGTAATTACTTCAGACAAGTCGTAGCGGATATTCTCAAAGGCGCTGGTGACATTCATGTCAATGTTTCCAACAACAGCTGATTTAGGTTGCAAAGCCAAAAATAGAGCTCCGCTTCCCAGAAAAGGTTCATAATAAGTGTGACTATTTAAATCGTAGTTCTTGGGGAAGAAACGGTAAAGTCTTTGGCAATACCGGCGTTTACTTCCGACCCAGTTGAAAAAGGGAACAATAGGTTTGTGAATGTTGGACCTCATAGTACCAAACGAATTTACTTTTTTTTTCATACTGACTTTGTTTTTCATGATGCATTATATTTGTTGGTTTCTGCCGTTCCTTTCTCGCTGGAGAAAAAACGGCTACAAGCTTTTTTTTATTCTGAAAAGAAAAGGTATTCCATATCAAACGCCAGTTTGAGTACTTTTACATGCAACTTCAACGACTCGATGATCGTGCATGTTGACATTTGGAATGAAAGCTACATCTTGGAAGATTCTCTTCTGCCAGTAATGGGTCCATGTTGATAGGTTGCCCTCCACATGAAGAGCGGAACGTGAAATTTTTATAGATAAGTCGTGTCATTTTACTTCAAGTGGCTCAGTAAATAACTTATAACATCGCCTTGGAAGCTATTTCCTAACAATCTAGCAATATCCGTTTTTGTCAACTTTACATCCATCCAATCATCAGGTAACCCTTGTAAACGACACTTTTCAATCTTTGTCAGAAATCGATATACTCCATCACAGCACACCATCTGTTCGTAACTATCCGAACATAATAAAGCTTTGCATTTTCCATCCTTGAGCAAGGTAATGTTTCGAGTGGAGAAATTACGTGAAAGTGAACATTACACTCCGCGCGGAGCTGCAGCTGACATATACGACCATTGAGCTATTGGTGTCTTGACGTTTTTTTCCATGATATCTTCAATTCGAGGCGTCGGTTTTGGGGAAGGCTTGGGAACAAACCAATTACACCAATAAAAACGGGGTCGCTTCTGAGGTGAAAAGTCCTTTGCGTTGAGTAGAATCGGATTCATTTTTAAAGCACTAGAGATTGTTTCCTGGGACTCACGGTTCATACGAACTTTTTCAAACAGTACATGCTTGGGCTTTGTCTCTTTCAGAATTCGGATGAATTCAAAGAATAACTGCCCTCGTTCATCGTAAAAGTCCTTGTTAAGATGCTTTTTGTTTAGGCGCATCGCGGAGAACGATTGACAACAGCTTCCTCCTATCAGTAGGTCGTATGGTGGTATGGTCCATACATCAATTTTGGATATATCTCCAAGATTCACATGCGTCGGAAAGTGCTTTTGATACACTTTGATAGCACTCGAATCGAATTCCGAGAACCCAACACATATAGCGTCTGGGAATACTTTGTGAATAGCATATTCACCCGTTCCGATACCAGAAAAGAGTGATAGATATCGGATGGTCGGTGCCGAGTGCGGAACTTTGTATATTCTCGCAGTAGCATTAGGTATGAAGCTGATATCTGCAAAGTTCTCGCGAAACTTGGGACCCAGTGGGTACGTTTCATCAGAATCGAGATAACATATAAAGTAGCTCTGCCGTTTATCATTATTGATAGGTCGGTGTAGTATACCAAGCATCCCAGTCGTGTAGCGGGTTTAGACTTCCGCTAGTAATAAGTAGAAGTATATAGACGCGCTAGTACCAGGGTTAGAGTCATCTTAGTCAGCTAAGTCATGTGATGTAATTTCTGTTGACGCTTAGGTCAGCGGGGCCTATAAGAGGGCCGCGCGGACTTAAGCGACGAAGAGGAGGCAGACCTAGATCTAGGAGGAATACAAGAGGTTCTACTCAGATCTATAAGTCCCGTCGCATCTGAAGGAGTAAGACATCCGGCAGTTCTAAGACCAGAGACTGATCATCCTGCTCCCTTAGATTCAGCAGTCTTGTAAGTTCTCCGACGCCTCTCATCCCTAGCCCTGCAGGCAATAACACATCTATTATACCGCCGGCGGACTCTTGGACGTCCGGCTCTTAACAAAGGAGATCATTAGGAGCAGAGTAATCCTCTT
This sequence comes from Gaertneriomyces semiglobifer, assembly GCA_025558075.1. Classification (NCBI taxonomy): domain Eukaryota; kingdom Fungi; phylum Chytridiomycota; class Chytridiomycetes; order Spizellomycetales; family Spizellomycetaceae; genus Gaertneriomyces; species Gaertneriomyces semiglobifer. The sequence goes on from JAHLKF010000045.1 coordinate 26,473, forward strand.
GGAAACCCTACCCTCCGATCATAATCCTTCTACATGGTGGAGAATCGAGTTTGCACTGCACGTCAGGAACTCTTACAACTAATATACAACGGCGCCTCTGCACCAATGCAGAACCCTATAAACCCTCGGATCGATTCCGAGCACGGCAACAATAGCCGACTTGTACAAGAAGTGGGAAGCTTAGGAGTCGGTGATTCCGGCGTACGGTATCCCTCTCCCATAGCTGTTGAAAGAGACCCTCTCGATCACCCGCATGCCGCGCATACACCGGCCGATCGATTCGGACCCGCGGCGCTTCATTCGAATTCCAGGCCTAGAAGCAATTCGTTACCTTCCAACATCCGCATTCCCGGAGCATGGCGTCCTAATTGGAACAGGATGGGACCGGTTGATTCGGTCCGCAACCCCTTCAACGTCCGCACGAGCCATCAATTCCATAGCGAATCAGATGAAAGCTCAAGGGATTCTTCTCTCGACCGCACAGGTCAGAGAGGTCGAGGCGCTCTCGACCCCCTCGGACAACGAGGCCCTCTTCGTGGCTTGCATCATCAGCAAGCATCAGTGCACTTTCAAGGTTTTCATGAACCGACCCGGGCCACGCCTGAGGTCGTGCAACCAACTTATACGGCGCAGCCATCGGCCAACCTACCGACCACCCACGAAGGCAGAGTTCTCAAGGCTCTACTAGCTCAGCTACAGGAGCAAGGGGAGGTCATCGCTAACATTAAGCGAGAAATAACGGAGCTCCAACAACAGAGACACCCGTCCAGGGAGCCCTCCGTACCGCAGAGTTACAGGAGCACCTATACGCCCAGCAACCCTGCATATCCACCGTCCACGGTTCCCGTGGAGCGGTATGGAACCTCTGCGGTCCCACGCCGGTACAAGGCAATTACCGCAGCGGATACCGGGCCGTTTAAAGGAGACGACAGTCCTTACATAGATGACTGGCTCGAGAAAGCGCTTGGCGCACAAGGTCGCTTCCTAGCAACAGACCAGGAGATGGTCATGCTTATTCCCGTTATCTTCCCACCAAAGAGCCCAGCCAGAGTGTGATTCCAACAACTACCAATGCGAGCAAAAGCCGAATGGACCTGGCGGCAATGGCAAGCCAAGTTACAAGCGGAATTTGGGGATGAGACGCGTAGGAATCGCGCTAAGACAACTTATGAGCGCTGCACCCCGGATCCACAGGCGCACAGCTCTTTCTTAGCGTATATCGACCAGAAGTTGCTGCTCAGGGCACAAGCATTCGGCAATGAAGCCGATTTACGAGCCCCGAAGGATCGACTCCTTCAGCACATGCTAGACTACCTCCCGGGGCGAGTTCAATTAGCCACCCAAAGTGCCGGGGTACGTGCTATACCGCAACTTAAATCCTTCCTCAAAAGGTATTTCTCCTCGCCGGAGGCCAAAAACGAGGACCCCTGTTACAAGTCTCGACGGACCGAAGAAGGGTCCAAGAGCCGAGACAAGCACAAGTCAAACAAGGACAAGGGCAAAGCCCAACCCCAGGCGGATGACTCCGCCAACTACCCTCAGGGTAGAGGACCGGCAAACCAGGATTGGAAAGGTCTACCGAACCCGTGGAGGAAACCGCCGAACAACTGCCGAGAATGTGGCCACAGGCACTGGTTCAACTACTGCTTCAAGAACGCGAAGCGGGTCGATCCCGCTGACGGCGTCGGTGGCCCATACGGTAGACCAAAACCCAAGGACAAAGAGAAATCGTCCGGCCGCAAGGAAAAGACATACTTAGTGGACGACGATGACTCGTCGAGCGAGCACACATATTTGGTGCTAGCGAACGCTCCCGAGGTATTCTCCCTGGCAGATGCCGAAGGTTTCTGCCCGACTGGGTATTTTCAGAGCGTGTCCCACTAGAGGGGTTTAGTGGGACACAGGGAACAGCTTCAACCCCGCAAACTATGTGGCTGGACAACCACGTACTCCTAGCCGAGCTAAGAGAACTTAGGGTTATCGACTTGTTCGGACCAAATCTGGAGGAATCACACCTTCACCAAATATTGACTGAACCCATCGCATGGAGTTCCGGTCGAATCTATTACGCGTATGTCCCGCAGGCATACGCTGCGCCCGTTCTTGAACGAGTCAAGAAGGACGCTACTCGGTCCTTGATCCTCATCTCACACGTGCCTGAGAGGGATCGAGAGGCTTTCCTGCAGTGGAGCCAGGACCACCCGCTGATCGTCCGCGACGATCAGCACGGGCCCGGACTGGTTGCATTTCTGCTAACTGGCCACCCAGCAGTGGCCGATTACTATGTCAGACGTCAATTCCCACGTTATGTCAAGCTGGAAGAGCACCCACGAGTGCTCGCCATGCGAGACCGCCCTCAGGTCACACACCTGTTGGCGCAGGACTCGGAGCCCTTGTCACACCCAAGAATCCCAGTCCGTCCCTTCCTTGACAGGGACAAAGCCTGTGCAGCCACTTGGAGAGAGGTGCTTAAAAAAGGGTCGAGCCCGGCAACCTCCTCAATGCGGCACAGCACTGCGTTTACCATCACCTCGACGGTGGGGAAGCGTGTAACACTTAGCAAGGTTCCGGTTAACCCAGCTAGTCGCGTCAAGAAACAGCCGTGCTGGACGCTCACAATTATCAACAGTTTGTGGTTCCCAACCGTGTTGGACACTGGAGCAAGCGTATCGCTCATCTCCGCCAACTTTAAAGGGCCCGCTTACTCAGACAAGGACTTGCAGGCGGCCCCGGCCATGGATTTTTCCGGCATTGGAGGCCAGCTTAACTCGTCCTCAGTGGTATCGCTTCAGATGTCACTTAGAGGCGAATCAAGCGAGTACCTTCCCTTTCGTGGCTACTTTCGGGTGATTGACTACCCCAAGCCACTTATCATCTTGGCGAACGATATCCTAGGACCTCTGCGAGTACAGACCCTAGTCCAGGACCCGCCACTCAAAACGTTTGCGGTCACCATGACCAACCCCGATATCATCGTTCCTTGCTCGGTCACGGCCGAACTGCCAACGACTCACATGTCCGGCGTTCGAGTACAAACAGCGTGGGGAATGTTCACAAAGGACTCTTCATTCAAGCAGAAGAAGAAAGCCGCATCGGTATCCGAGGTCTTCAAGGTCGAAGTAGTCGAGGCATCCTCGGACACCTTGACTCAGTTGATTGACCCAGAGGAGACGCTTACTCGAGACGAAGCCTTAGAGCTTAAGGCCAAGTGGGACATACCGGATGACTTAGCAGTGGGTTTTTAGGAGTTTTCATTTTACGCGGTTGATAATCTTACATGCATGAATGGGCGACCTGTACACTCTGTGTAGGGGTCCGACGCGTTCCAAAAGCGCACTTTAGACAATCTTGATAGTGTCTTCAACTCTGCAATCTTCAAATGTCCAGCGCGTATACACTGTAGTGTTAATCGAAATATGGTTACAACAATCCAGTATGATATCACTCAGATGTGGAGAGGTCAGCCTTGCATTACATTGTGGTGTATTCGAAAGAATAAGTAATAAGTGCGAGTTATCTCCGAAACGCAAATGTTTTTCAATTGTATTAGCATATGCTTCACCGTCGCCTTCAATGGTTATCCACTGATGGACATGTTGTTTGTTTTCGGAATGTAGAATGGATACATACACTCCATCATGAGAAGCCTTTGTTAGTAGGGTAGGAAACCTTAGTTCGTTCTCTAATTGGTCACGCGTGTATGTAAAGCATGCATGGCGTAACTTCTTAATCACCTGCTTGGCTATTGAATCAAAATCCATGAGTCTCTAGGTCCTTTTGTAATATGTATTAGCTTTTTATAACGCGTCTCAGTAATATAATCATTCCTTATTAGCAAATGTCTTTCCGCGCATTGACAGAGCGTGAAAGGAATCAGCTGGAGGACGTCTACTCGACGATGAAGGTTGGGCGTGACAATTTATGGCTGGCGGTCCGGCGGAAGTATCCTCTATTCAAAGGTTCTCAACGAGCCGTCCTCTACGATTTTCTGTACAGCAAAGATGAGTGGCAAAATCACAGGAAGCCGGACAAACCTACTGTTGTTGCACCATTAAACATTCAGAAACCAGGTTACCTCCAGATTGAAATGGTCTCGATGCGAACATACACAGATGCAGGGTATGTCACCTTTGTCCATATGATAGACGGCTTCACGAAGAAATCATGGGCAAGACCTTTGAGGAATGAGCGAGAAACGGAGATGACCAGTGCAGTCGAGGACATGGTGAAGGAATGCGAACGTGAAGGGAAGCAAATTAGAATCGTTCAGACGGACCAGGGCAGTCACTTTCAACGTATCTTTCAAGCAATGCTACAGAGTCACGGCATCAAGCACATCTACTCCCAGGCAGGTCGTCCCGAGAGCAACGCCCATATTGAAAGGCGCGGGGGCGATATTAAGTGACAATTATACGCCCTCATGAATGCCAATGATGACAGGAAATGGGTATCCCGACTTCCGACCGTCATCAAGAATGTGAATGAGATGCGTTCTTTCGCCACTGGACACAGTCCTAACGATCTTGAAACAGCGGATCCTGAAATGGTCGCTCAGGCGCAAGCCAAGATTACAAAGAATATTTCGAAGCGATACCATGTAAACTCGAGAACGAAACCATTACATATTGGTCAAAGAGTTCGCATCAAGCGAGACTTGAAGAGTTCGGTGAAGAAGTACGGGAAGAGTGGATTCTGGAGTAACAACGTGTATGAAGTTGCAGAACGTACAAATTCTACTTATGCGAACATTCTCGCATCCTACCGTTTAGAAGACGCAAATGGGAAAATCTTGAAAGGTAGGGACCTCAAAAGTTCCTTGCTAGCGATTTCACCTATCCTTCGCGAAGATGATCTTGATGAAAGTGAGGAAGAAGAAGAAGAAGATGAAGTTGAAGAGACTGGTGATGATCCGCTCGAGGAGAATGAATTGATTAGAGAGCAGAATGAGGCAGCTGCTGAACCACGTTGTCGGTCACTTCGTCTCAGCACAGAGGCTCACTATGAACTTGAAGCAATTGTGGGACGCAGACGGTATCGTGGACGCACTCCATACAAGGTCAAATGGCTTGGATGGTCAAGTGAGCACGACTCATGGGTGAATGAAGATGATATTGATGCACACGAATTGATTAATGAGTACAATGAGATACATGATAACTAAAGAACTCAGTCGGTTGATGCAGATGCTGCCCCTTGATTGTTCCTGTTCCTTTTCAAGCGCGGACAGTCTTTTCCTAGATGTGCTCCCCGACAACGCCTACACGGCTCGGTACAGGTGGCTCGGTTATGCCCGAATGTAGGGCAATTCGGACAAGGTTTTCTTGGGTGTTGAGGTGTCGGCACACTTGCCGGAACAGTAGTAGAAATTGGTGACGTAGACCGTACAGACGGCGGGTAGGTTATCGATTGTGGCAGTGTGTCGGCAACTAGCAACGGCGGACTCCCAAAGTGATACGTTTGATGGTTTTGTAGAGGATTCTGTGGAATAAGTTGAACAGACGGCGGAAGATAGGTTTGTGATTGCATGTGTGTACGCGACAACCTGTCGTTCCGAGCATGATTCAACACGGCTCTAACTCTCGGATCGTCTTGTTCATTGATGAAGCGTTCAACATCCGGATCTTCCAGTAAAGCAAGGAATTCGGAAGTTTGAACAGCCGTGTTCGACAGATCAAATGTCATGCTGAAAAATTTGTTGAGAAGGGCGAACTTCACTCGGCGAATGGTCGATTCCAAATTTCTTTCAAGCTTGCTACACTCTCCGAAATCCCTTAACAAATCTAAGGGTCCATAGTCGGCTTTGTTTTAAATCAGTGTCACAACAGAAATGCGCTTGTCAGTCTTCGATAAAGGTCTTTCCTCAATTTTGAAAGTTGGATACCATCCTCCTTTCTCTTCCTTTTCCTTTTCCCAGCAAGTCTATTTTTGCACCTTTTCGTTTTGTCTCAGTCAACAAATCTTGCTTGGCGAGGGTCGGCAAGGGTTGACAAGGTGTTGCTGCGTTTCATTCATCAAAAATATTCCTTGAAGCCTTCCGAGTCGCAATATCTGTACATGTCGGTCGCGTTGTTCTTTGAGGTATCAATGTAGGCGAAAGAGAAGCGTTCTTTTGTGTATTCAGTCAAATATTCTAGTACTTCTTTCGATGTTTTGAAAGCGGACGCTAACGTTTCTGAAAGGACCTTCATGTCCTGGTTAGAGTTCCGAAATACCACCCATTCAGTCGTACAGTTCTTGTGTTTACTAGTCAACTGTCCCTTGACACTCTGTATGGCTACAATTATGCTTACGCCGAAATGTCTTGATTTCGTATAGAGCCTTCCAAGCTCCGCTGCCAAGTCTTTACTCCTTGCACCATCTGCAGCATCGTCTATAAAAAGTAACAAGGTGGATCCATTCTCTTTGAAGAGCGTCTTTTGTTCTTCAATGATGGCTCTGATGCTATTATTGGACATGTCGTCGATGAAGAAAATGTTCTTGTGCCTTGTATTTTTTGCAAGTTCTTTCACCGATGCATCATACTCAACCGTGTCACTCATGATTATAACTCGGTCTTGGACTTTGGCATACACTTGATCAATGAGCCCACATACTAATGCCGATTTTCCTGATTTTCGTGGCGCGCATAATGTTGTACATAGAGGAATGTCCCCTAGTTCTTCAGGAATCCTCGCGCCTCTATGCTTCCCCTTCTTTGGGAAGATAGCTTTCGGTTTATACAGAGTCATTAGAAAGAATTAAAAACTTTGTCTACTATACTATATAGAAGAGTTCTTTTTGATAAACCTCGTCCATGAAAGCCATGCTCAACCAACATATATATTGCTCTTTGAAGGCGAGATCCTTCAGTGTTCCACCTAAACGGTGTGAAGCATTCAAAGTCCTTAGTGTCAGCTTCATGTCGCGGATCCCAAGACCGCAATCTCAGAACCTCAAGGGAGCGGTGCGGAGACCGTGCCTCAACTCCTAGCATAATAAACACAAGACAAGAACAAGATCTGCACCTCCGAAACACACCCGCAGGTTTGATAGCTAAAAATAAATACTACGGAGACCATCGCAAGGGTTCTGACGTTAAGGAGCAACGCCCGCTTGCACTCAAAACCTTAGGAGATAAGGAGCGGCGCGCACAAGGTTCGGAAGTACATAGGGTAATTTCCGAGAGTAAGAAAACGACACCCGAGAGAAAGCGCAAGGAGGCGACGGAAAGCTCCTATAAATAGAAGGCTGCAGCGGTGAAGGCAAGGAGGGCAAGAAACAGTAGAAACTTAGAGTCAGATAGTTCCAGTTCAATACACGAGCTGAACTATACAAATTACTCTATACAACCCCAGTGAGAAAAGGCACGCACGCTAAGCAACCGCGTCCCACGGGTCCGATCCCGCTTTTCCACGCTCGGCGGCGACATAGTTAACGGACTGATCATCCGGCTCAACATCGCTCCTTGGTTCACCTATCAGCACTCTCGTGCCCCCGCATTTAGTCACGGATCCTAGCCTTCACGGATCCGAGACACGCTAAGTCCCACGCGCTCTGTCGCAACCAAATTAAACATAAACAAAGCCCACGGTCATCCCGGAAGCGCCAATCTCATCTTATTTCGCTCGGCGCATCACAGCACGAGCGAAGAAAAATCCGTTACATATTGCCTAGTCATTATGTTTCTGTTAGACTTCTATATTTAATACATAATCCTAGTTCCTTGTTGCAAAAACCATGTACGCACAATCCAACCTCTATTTCTTTCACGAAACTTTCATAAATTTCATTCGTTTCCTTTCTATTCCGTCCAAACACGCTTTCCCCGAAATCTATGCATTTTATCGCAATTTATCCGAAATTTACTCCGCTTCCGCGCCCACTTTTGCGTTATCGATATCTAAAATGTTGTCCCAAACTATCATACCCCCTTCTCTCGTGCCGAATTGCTCGCGTTCCTTAAATGTAGGTCCTGATCTATTTTTAGAAGGCCCGGCTCTGTTGCACCCGTAATTGGGGCGGTTGCACTCAGGTTTTGTTACCAAAAATGTCTCGTCCGTTATGCGGGCGTTTGGTGCGCGAGACCGCCAGTATTCTTCGACGGCTCGGGCAGCATCCGTCAGCGATTCTGCGTATTCCCAAGTATCGTCGTGGGATGGGTACCCTTCCCACCGAATGCGGTATTGGAGTCTCTTTCTCAGGCGTCGGTGGTCAACTACTGCTTCTACCACGTAAACCTCTTCTCCGTCGTCGCTAGCCAGAGGGCCCGGGAGCTCAACCGGTGAAGCTCCGGACACCCATTTCTTGAGCTTCGAGACGTGGAACCAAGGGTACAGGCGTCCAAGGAGTAATGGCAGAGCTAGCTTATAGTTGTCTCTGTATTTGTCAATGTCCACGACTTCTAAAGGCCCGACCCATTTTTTGGCTATTTTTGATTTGAAGCCCGACAAGTTCTTTGTGCTGAGGGCGACGTGCTGTCCGACCCGGAATTGGATGTGTCGGTGCTTGCCGTCGTAGTATCGCTTCTGCGTTTCCTGGGACTCCGCCATAAGGTCTCGTATGAGAACGTCGATGTCTGCTAGCTCTTTGACTAAGGTTTCGGCGTCCGCGTTGCGTGTTCGCGAGCTGCGCTGCAAAAGTTGCGAAAGTGGATTGTAGGGTTCGTAACCCAAATCCATTTTGAACCGGGTCATTTTGGTAGATTCGACTACCGTATCATTAATGATGAGCTCGGCGACCGGAAGTAGCTCGTCCCAGTTATCTAGATTTGTGTTCACCATGGCCGTGAGGACCTGCAAAACAGTGGCATTCTCTCGTTCTGCCTGGCCGTCCGCTTGGGGATGGTAAGCCGTAGTAAGCGAGGTTTCCGTCTTGAGGATCCGGCACACTTCTTGCCAGAAGCGACTAGTGAACTTAGAGTCCCGGTCTGAAGTAATAGTTCGCGGTACTCCGTGAAGCGGGATGTAACGCCGGACAAACAAACGTGCAAACTGGGCTGCTGTGGTGTCAGATCTGTATGGCCAGACATGAATCCTTTTGCTATGACCCTTATCTACTATGAGCCAGAAGCCGTCCATTCTGTTCTGCGTTGGAGGCAGGTTTGTCACGAAGTCCATGGCGATAGTTTCCCACCGGCCCTGTTTGGAGGGGACCGCATGTAGGAGCCCGCCGGGAAGCTGGGGGTTGCATTTCGACAGCTGACACGTCGGGCACTCCGCACACAGTTTCGGAACATCCTTTGCCATCTTTGGCCACCACACTTGTGATGCAGCTTTGGCGTACGTTCTTTCGAAGCCAAAGTGCCCTCCCCCTTCGTGAAAAAGACGGGCGAGCTGAGGCACACATTTGGGAGGCACGTAGAGTCTCCAGGATGGAGTGGACGTAGGCAAGTGGTGCCAGAGGAGGCCGTCGGCTAGGTGCCAGCGCTGAAGGAGATGAAGATGGTGGGGCGAGTACTGTGTGGGGTCTGAAGGTAATTGTAAAATCTCGAGGGCTTCAAAATGCAGGTCGGAACTGCTGGGGGTGAGAGCCCGGCGAATTTCCTCGCAGAGAGCAGGATGCAATGTAAGAGAAAAGACCGAGCAACCGAGAGAGGCCTCCGGACCAGAAGTTGTTGGGTCGGAGGGTTCGTCGGGAGGCACGTCGGTGGTGGTGTGATCCGTAGCGGCTCGTTGAGGCCGCGTTGTGGCCATAAAAATCGTACCGGAGGGACGAGCACGTCGAGGGGCTCGTGGAGAGGGAGCTGCCTGATAGAACAGTGTCTCGGCTCCGATCAGTCTGGAAAGCGTGTCCGGCACCAGATGGAAGCGGCCGGGTTTGTGGACGATGGTCATCCAGTCTTTCCAATATTCAAGGGCGAGGGCCCAGCGTTGAAGCTTGCGGTTGTCGCCGCGATATTGGTTAAGCCAGAGGAGAGGCCGATGATCGACGACTAAGGAGAAAGGGGTGCCTTCGAGGTAATGCCGTACCTTGCCGAGGCCCCAGATGACGCATCCGGCTCCTAGTTCGACCGGCGGGGCCCGTTTCTCTGTTGCTGTTGTGCGACGCGAGTAATAGCACACAGGTTTCTTGCGACCGTCTGGTTGCAGTTGTTCCAGCGTGACGTTGAAGGCTTCGTAAGACGCGTCGGTTAAGACAAAATAGGGAAAGTCTTTGCGCGGGGGGCAAGAACGGGCTCGGAGGAAAGGGCCTCCTTGGCCTGCTGAAAGGCGCGTTCGCGGGTCGGATCCCAGCGGACTGGGGTCTGGGCCAGGAAGCGGCGTAGGCCAAGATCGGGGCTCTTGCGGGCCATGCGACCCACGCAAAACGGGTCAATTGGTTCATCTGAGACATCGGGATTAACCACTGGGAGCTCGGAGACCGATTTTGGCTGTCAGGAGACAGCAGATGTTGGTTTGGCCATGGTGATTGATTCAGCCGTGGCGCCGTCGGAGATAGATGGAGCTGCTGCCTTAGCGAGTTTGGAAGCAGAATATTTAGGCTTGGATGCCATTTTCTTTTCACGGTAGGTCGCAACACCTTCGTGGATAGCGTCCTGGAGGGGTCCCACCAGTAACGAGTGATTTTTGATAAATTGGGAGTAAAATCCCACTAATCCAACGAACGACCAGAGGTCTGCAATGTGCCTGGGCCGTCCCCAGTCTTGGATGACGGAGACCTTGGCCGGGTCGGGTCGGAGACCGGAAGAAGCGAGAACGAAGCCCAATGCGCGTACTTGGCGGAATAACCATTGGCACTTATCCAAGCGAAGCGTGAGCTTATATTGCACAAAGCGCTGGAGCCAACCCGCGATGGCCTGGAGAGCGCCGTATGCTGTTTCAGAGCGAGTGTGCACGTCGACGAAATTGTTGACATCTTTCCATTTGAGACCAGTGAGGACGTGGTCTAATACGCGGCAAAAGTGCTGGGGTGCTGTTTTAGGGCCGAAGGGCATGTACACACATTGATAAAGTCCGTCTGAAAGTCGAAGCGTGAACCATGGGCGAACTTCATGGTGGATCCGGATCTGATAAAAGCCTTTGTTAGCGTCTCCTCCGGAGGCATACCTGAATGGGACGGAAACCATCCAGTTAACAATGTCGAGCATGTTGAGGAACGGGTATGGGTCCCATGCCATGCAGTCGTTAATCGGTCGGAAGTCGAACGCAATGCGGGGAGGCTTATTAGCATAGTGGATGACGACCGGGTCACAGCATGTGGGGGCTTCGGACACCTTCTCCCAGCGCGCGAGGCTGGTCATCGTGTCTTTTTCCTTGGAGAGGATGTCGCGTTCTAGTGGAGAGAACGGACGAGGTTTTCGGAATGGCGGGGCCTGCCGAATGAACTTTGGAGTGTAGGGAAGCTCGTTGTGATCACCTATGAGGTGGCCCTCGTAGCTGAAGGCTTCGTGAAACCGTCTGAGGATGCACAGCAGCGCGAACGTCACGGGTTTGGGCCTATCGAGGTCGACGATCATGAACTCCGGATCCAGGAACTGCGTTTCTAGGGCCTCGGGTGCCCAAAAGTTGGGGTCGAGGCTCCATTCTTTGACTAGACGTTCCCACTCGTCCTTTGACAAGTTCTCGTCGTGCCAATTCATGGGTTGGAGGTCTTCTGAACCTTGCTCTTCGGGTTCGGAGGTACGCGCGATTGCTGGCGTAGTGCTGTCCAGTGCCTCTTGGATCGAGAGTGGGGTGTCGTGCAGATAAACACACTTAGTGGCACCGTTATTAGGCATGGCCAGACGTTGATGCGGACGTTCTGGGTGCTTTCCTTGAGAGGGTGTGTCCTTCATGAACTGTCCCAGGTTCGTGGTGATGGGGACCCCACTAAGGTGGTCCGTGCTAAGCTCACTGGTCACGGAGCACGGGATGGAAATGTCTGGGTTCGTGAGCGTGATTGCAAAGCTTGGATGTGGTGGTTTTTGCACCAAGGTCTGCATTTTGAGGGCTCCGAGCACGTCATTGGCTAGGAGCACTAAGGCCCGGTTATGTTGGATTATGCGAAAATGAGCCCGGAAGGTGAGATATTCACCGGCTCGTCCTCGTAGCGCGACCGAGAGGCAAACCGAGGAATCAGAGGTCGCGTGTCCCCCTATCCCCTTGAAATCTGTCGGTTCGCAGGCCGCCGTTTGGTGTGGCGCATACAGGAGGCCGAGGTACGAGCTGGAAATCAAGGATTCCGATGCCCCGGTGTCTAATACAACTGGTACCCATAGTTCCTGGATGACAGCTACTGTCCAACATGGTTGGGTTGGCTCGGCGCGTCCTTCAACTGTTAGCAGACCCAGGTCTATGCTGAGGAGTGCTTCCTGTTGTCGTTGCGTTTCCAGATGTGGCACCACTTCCTTCTCCGACGCGGTGACTAGCTCTTGCAAGCTCGTGAATTTTGGGCACGGAGCCCGTCTTTTCTGGTTCGTTGGTGACTTGTTGGGCTGCGTTAGCATAGCTAGAGCCCGAAAAACGTCTCGACTCCGGGAGTCTTGTGAAGCTTGTTGGAGACTAGGGTGTGCACCTATGGCTACAATTTTTGGGTTTCCGCGCCTCCAATAATAGTCAGCGCGGACGACGTTTCCTGTGAGCAGGAAAGCCATGGTAACTTTCGCTGCGTGCTCTCGGGACACCAAAAGAGCATCTTCGGAGCTCCATTTCTGGTATTCCTCGATGTCAGCCGTGTCGAGGGAGGTGACTAAGATAAGTCGAGGCGTCCCATCCTTCTGGACTTTGAGGAGGAACTTAGCGGCCTCAGTGCTGGGCACGTGAGCATAATAGAGGTGATGGGAGGTCCACCCCACAGAGAACGGGTCTGTCCCCAGATGTCCGGCCTTGCGTCCGGGATCTGAACTAAAGAAAGATAGGGTCCGAGGGTTTCTGCCGGGTTCACTGAGCGAGACCTGAGGTTTTCCCCAGATAGTACATATTTGCCTCCAGAGCAAATCCTCGTTGATTTCCCCACTGTGTTCGTCGGCACTCGGGGGAGGTATTCCTGGATGTATCCGCGTTGGTCCATCCCTATCTGCTAGCAGAATGCGGGCTTCGGAACTGCCTGATGCAACGTCGAAGAATCCTACTGTGTGGAATCCTTCCCTGGCTGCCAGGTTCACTTCCGCCTGGCTGGGTTTATCCTCCGGCCCAAATTTTGCAGGGTCGGAGTTCGAAAAATGGACTCCCTTTTCAGAGCGTGGCTTCCAGCCGTCTGGCCTTGGCGCTCCATAAGGGCCCTTCGCTCCTGGGGCTTCATATTTGGGATTTTGCCAGCAGAATTTGCGCCAGTGGTTTCCGTTGCAGATGTCGCAATTGCTGGGAGGTTTAACGTTCACATCTGGGCGTTTTCGCTCCGTGTTGTCAGCTCCGCGACCCAGAGACTTGGGTGTCGGAGCCTTATCCTTTTTGCTTTGTTTGTCCTTTGGGGTGTTGGAATCCCGTTGAGACTGGTCCCGGTCTCATTTGAAGCACGGGTCACGATGCTTGGTTTCCGGGGACCCGAAGTAATGTTTGACGAAGTCCTTGAGCCTTGGAATGGTCGAAATTCCTGAGTTTCTGGCTAGGATACCGACGTCGGGGGGTAAATGCTTGTGAATTTGCCGGTAATGAAAGTCTCGCGGAGCCATCATTTCCGCTCGTCGCCCGTAAGCAAGGGTTCGCAGCCGATCCTTTTCATCTATGAACGCTACAAAATTGCGGTGCTTTTTGGGGTCCGGCGAGCAATTGTAGTATTGGTCTTCCAAGGCCTCGGCGGCCATAGGGTTACTGTACTCCCTTTGTAACTCCTTCATCCATTTGTTCCACGACCACGTCTCCACGTCCTCGACGTTCAATGAATCGAACCAGCTCTCCGCCGGGGAGCCGACTTCCAATAGAAGAGGGAGGAGCTGCACCATGCGGGTGTCCGAGACTTGGTTTAAACGTTGTCGGAGCGAGACTTTGTTGATCCAATCTTCCACTGGGTCGTTCAGTCGTCCCGTAAACTTAGGTAGATCCTCCGGGCACAACTGGTACTTGCGCGTCGCGTGAACGGGCTCCGGAACCGTTTCTGTTGGGCCGGGGCCTTCTTCTTCCTCTTCGACGTTGTCTGCCCAGCGGAACGGAGATCTGAGGCCTTGACTGGTACCGTAAAAGTCTTCCTGAATGCCGCTGTTTTTTGGAAAAAGGGTTTAATGAGTTTTTTGTTCAGAAAAGCGAACTTGCGGCTTAACCAAGGATGGTGTGGGAGTCATCATGTCGGGGGTCGCTGCCTTCTGTGGCCGGGCCTGAACTTTGATATATTCAAAGAGTTCATTCATGCGGGCGTCGATGCCCTCCAGCCATTGGTGTGTGTGTGCCTGGGTGAGTAGTGCTTGGTCTGTTGCCTGGGCTGTTGATCCTTCCAGCGCACATAGGCGCTCATGGAGATCCTGGAGGGAGTCAACCGTCAATGGCTTTGGTCCCTGAGTTTCGGTGTCGGAGACTGTTAACTCGTATTCGTCGGGTCCGTAATAAATCGTTTCATCCGCCGCTTCAGCTGGACGCGGCGTTTGGGAAATGTTGTCGGAAGGCATTTTTGCTGGTACTGGAACCTGTCCTTTTTTCAGCAGTAATTCTTGGAACAATTGTGAAAGAGGGCTCTGATCCGCAATCTCGGGAATCGGTGCCTTTGGAGTTGAAGTGTAAATGGGTTCACCTTTGGGTTTCTCCACCATGTAACGGAATTTTCTTTGCTCGTGCTGTGATGCGCCGAGCGAAATAAGATAAGATTGGCGTTTCCGGGATGACCGTGGGCTTTGTTTATGTTGAATTTGGTTGCGACAGAGCGCGTGGGACTCAGCGTGTGTCACAGTGCAGGGAGATACTTGACAAGTATCTCCCTGCACTGTGACAATGCCCGTTATCGGTAACGGTCCCTGTATAGCGGCCGTTACCGATAACGGGCCGTAGCGGCCGTTTTCGCTCACCGTAGTGTGGCGGCCGGTATTGATAACGGCCCCTGTGTAGCGGCCGTTACTGATAACCGCCACAACGGCCCTTACCATAGTTTACCGAGCGCCACTTCCCCATTGACTCCACTTCGCTCCATAATTTATCGAGTGCGCCGCTGTGAAGTCTTTGACACTTGTCCCACTCCTGGAGCGTCTTCCCTGCTCATGCTCCTGGAGCAACGCACCCCAACCGCGTACCCCATCTTCTTATATAGACCTTTTCATTATCGATAATTCCCTATGCTTGCCGCGTATTCAACACATTCACCTTATCGACCAAACGCGCGCGTTTATCCATCTATTTCAACTGGCCCGTCGTATATATCTATACTTGTAGCCTTGTAGCCCTTGTAGCACCCGGTTTCCTTCCCTTTCAATTTCAATTTTCAAAAATGATTTTCAAAATTCAAATTTTAAAACAAATATATAAAATACTCTGAAATGTAGGGCTACAACGGCTACACTTCTTCTCTTCATGTTTTTTTCTGCTTATCCCTATTCAAATGTTCCTTCCTTCTCTACATGTATCGAGTGTAGCCACCCAATGGCTACACTGGGCTACACAAGGCTACAATACAAAAATTGAAATGCCTACTGACAATTCTCAATCGCGCAACATGTTCTCAGTCAACGCTTATTACTATTAATGAAGTACAGTACATCTCACATTCAGCCTCCTACTATTAATAAACTACCCCCACTTTTTGTCGATAAACTATATATTCATACACTTTATCGATTAATTACATTCTGTCTCCTTAGACTTTACTTAGGCCAATGGCGCAATACGATATATGATCAACCGAGATGCTTGAGAGCCAGTAATCCCGCCCGATGAACTTGCGGATATAAAGCGAAGAATCATCTTGGTATCTGCTTCTACCACACAACATATAGAAGATCCTGTTACTTTCTGGCCGGCTACCATACTGTGTTTTCTTACATGATAACCATCCTCATAGTACACGGTGGCACCAGGGCTCATAAAACCAAAGTAACTATTGACAGATCCGGAACCTGATTGAAAACAATCTAGATCGAATTCAACCTTGTATATTCCCGGTAACTTAATGACGATGTCTTGCGAATTCGTTGAACAGTAAATGGTCTCACTCTCCATACCAAACGATGGTGTCCATTTGGTTATTAACTGATAGGCAGTACCATTCACAGAGAACGATTGACTCGAATGTAATTGAAACATTCCATACGCTGGAGCGGTCAGACTGAGACCATTCACCTTTGCAGATGGAGCATCTATGATCTTCTGTGTGGCATTGGATCCATAAAACGTCAGTTTCCCAATATGACCATATGTACCAGAAATTAGGTTCCGAATGATGAACCTAAAGACTTTAAATTTCTTCGTAGTGTAGTTCTTGAAGGGCACATACCGATTTACAGATGTTGAATTTTGATAGATCGTATATGTCATTTTTCCAGAGTTGATCTCTGTCCAAGTGTTCCGATCATCAGATCCGCAAATAATGTAGTCTTTGGGAAATAAAGGCATTTCAGGTGTTCTAGCCTCAAATGAAAAAGCAGTAATCGCAATCGCTTCAGGCATCTCAAGTTCCACATATTCTCCCTTGATGTTTGTGCCATCTACAGAGGTTTGAACGGTGCCCTGATAGAGGTTCTGTTCGCCACCACTATATGTTGATGCAGACCAATAAGAGTCATTAATCTCCAAGGAATTAGTGAAAGCCTTCCAGCCTGCGGACGTTCCATTCAAGTAACTACTTGCATTTGCAATATACCCTTGCGTAGTTGCACCGCTCAACTGTATCTGAGGATATTTGATAAGGTCCACAATGTCATCCTTGAATTCGACACTGTTGTCGATTGAAAGATCACCAAAGATTTTGTTAACTTTCAGGGCATCTACACTCACATCACCAGAACATATCAAGTTCTCTGTCACTACCTGCTTTGCACAAATAGCCCCCTTGATGTCCAACGCAGGCAAACCATTGAAAACCAATTTATTCACAGTACAGAACGTAGAACTCCCTGCCATGGATTTGCAAATTAGCCGATATGTGTTAAATGCTTTGGCGGACTTTGGAACTGGGATATTGATCGTTTGTACCGATCCGGTCCCCCAATTCATTGTTGATGACAGGATACTCGTAAATGTAGTACCATTGTCGTCTGATCCAACGAGATCGAAATCTTTTATGAATCTGGATGTTGTAGAACTTGTAATGTCGAACGACGATAATATGATAGCAACCGGCATTTGAAGTTGGATCCACTCTCCAGCGACAGATACAGAGTCGACAAGGGTTGTTATTCCTCTTACATAACTATACGGAGCGGTCCCACTATATGAGTTAACCAATGGGTACCAAGAACCTGTTTCAAACGCTCGCCATGGAGTATAATATGTCGAGTTATTATATACAGAACTAGCAGTAGCAATGTATGTACCGTTCCCATAAGTTTGTCCGGTAATAAGAGTTGTCTCTGCAGTCATATTTGCCGGTGGGAACGATACAATATCTGTAATAATTCCACCGCCACCTGAAACGTTTATACATCCTCCAACAGAGATACTGCCGCTGACGGCTAACGTGCCAAGATTCAATGCGCCTACAGATAGACTGGTTGGAATAGTCACAGACCCTAAAGTATCAATTATGATACCTCCGCTTTCCGTTTTCCCAAGTAATCGTAATGCCCCCGCATAATTTTGAATGGTTGCAGTATTCACGCCTCCATATGACCCTCGTGAAGCGCTGTTTATATGAAGGTACAAACCTTGAGTACCACCTGCTTTAAGATGAAGAGAAGTACATGACGTTGAAGCACTGGACTGGTTATTCAATATATGGTTGAAACCACCATTGATGCTTCTGTTAGCAAAAAAGGCGCCTCCTATATCAACGTTTCCTGTTGCGTATACGTTGGCTCCAACGGAAATACCTGATGTAGTTGTTAAAGTATCAACACTGACGGCAGGATTCAACGACACCGTGTTATTACTAAACAACAGACCACTTCCATAAGTTACAGACGCTGGAGCATTAATTACATCAGCAGCATAATCAACCTTGTCCTTGTATGCAAATCCTTTAAGCGATGTTTTAGTTTCATAGATTGACAAGTCCGGTTTGTTGATTATATCTGTCGAGTTGTAATCAATGTTGTTCTTTGTCGATAAGGTTCCAAGCGTTGGCTTGTTTGCCACTTCAGTTGTCCAAGACACGCTCGATTTTGAAGCAAGTGTTCCCAGTGTTGGTTTCGAAGTAATCTCAGTCCAACTCAAAGAGTCCTTGTAAGCAAGAGCCTTGAGATTGCTCTTTACCTCGAAGGCGCCGAGATCTGACCCCAGAGATATTGTGCTCCCCGTCTTCACTAAGCCTGACCCGACCGTGAGATACGATAAAGAATCAACATAAGTCTTGGTGGTCAAATCCGTCGGTTTGTTTATGATATCTGTTCCATTCCAATCCAGTGTATTCTTGCTCGATAAGGTTCCAAGAGTCGGTCTAGAGGTTACTTCTGTCCAGGCAATGCTGTTCTTTGCTGCCAATGAACCCAAAGTAGGGCGTCCTGTTAACTCTGAATAGGACAAGGTATCTTTGAATCCCAATGATTTGATGCTGCTCGTCTTTGCAAATGTCGAGAGATCCTCACTTAGGGACAATGTATTCCCATCTTTCACAATTCCTTGTCCAACATTGATGAAATTACACGATTCCACATAGGGAAGAATGTATTGCTCATAAGCCTGATATACCATGGCGATGTTGGGGACGGTGGTGGGATGCTCAAATAGGATCCCTCCCTGCTGAATGTATCCGCTCTGAAGGTGCCTGTCATGAGTCAATATCGCTGTTGAAATACGATCATCATCGGAACCACGCAAGATGATATCGATATGCCCTTTTTCAGTAACAGGAACACCACGTTCATCCAATTCAATCAGGGATCTTTCTATTCCATCTTCAATAACTTCCAATTGCAGTTCCTCACTCCATCTTCGCCCCCATGAATCAACAAACCAAGTGTTTTCTCCCTTATCATCACGTCCTTTGAAAATTGGAGGCAGTCCATTCAGACATGAAAGCAAGTCATTCCCATCTGTGCCTCCAATCCGACCCGTATTTTGAAGATCTACAGGGTTGATAGGTGGTAAAATAGGTGTTTCATCAGGTTCAGCCGATCCTGATGAGGATTCTCCAACACTTCCACCACCGTTTAAACCCCCTCCACCCCCTCCTGTCGATCCCGTTCCATCTCCCCCCGTTCCACCACCCCCGTTCAAACCGCCCCCGCCTTCCTCGTTTTTATATGTGTCCTTCAAAGTCCCGCCACCACCTCCCTTGTTTTCTGGGTTCACAGGAGGTGGCGGTTTTTCCGCCATCAATGGAGCACTTGTGTTTGTTATGGTCACTAATCCGGTTACAGGATCTTGAACAACAATCAAACCAACCCCTACGATGGTTCTTACCACTGGTAAAGAAGTATACGCTGTTACCACACTGTCGAGTCCAGTTATCTGAGCACCTAATGATGTGGCAATACCTTGGAGAGAAGTCACATCTCCCTTCATAAGTGCTTGTGCGACTTGCACTCCAGTCGCCACGGTATTTACCGTGTCGACAACACCGGTTAACCCTGTAACTTCAGCCCCGAGCGAAATCAAGTCGCCCTGGATCTGGTTCTTAGCCGTGTTCAACTGATTGATGCTCCCTCTGTTTGTGGTGATATCGTTCGAGAGAAGATCGCTCTTGGTTTCTTGCTCTGTCAATCAATTCTCAACCGCATCAATTTTGTTATCGAGTCGTATATCCTCATTCTCCAAGTCATTCAGTTTGTTATCCGTTTCTGTCTTGTTCTGGTCAGTCTTTTCGTTAAGATCATCCACCTTGTCCTCCAGGTTATCGAGTTGCGATTGGTTGCTTGTGACTGACACTGCATACGAGAAGGGATTCGTTTGAGTAACAGTAACATTAGATGATCCTGAAATAACAGTTTTTCCAATGACTTGATCGCCTTCTCGTCTCAGACTCCCTCCATATGTGAGTGTAGAACTCACCACCTTATCGACAATGGAGATACCATCACCTGCGGAATATTCTGGAATGTCCACTGAGAGTTTGCCATTCACTGCTTTGACACTCGTTGTGTCAACAAGGTTTGCAACATTGACTTCCAACTGATTGGCTTCATTGACATTCAGTGTCGTGTCGTGGTTGACCCTGATCAACTTCCTCCCATTCGCGACTTCGGAGATATCTATCGCTGAACCGGCTTGGGATTGATAAAGTTGATGCACATACCCAGCGGTTGGTAATTGCTTCTGCTCGGTAATACTGTAGTCAACGGCTTCGGCCTCGAACCTTGGTGCCGTTAATGTGCTGAGGGTTTCGTTATAAGTAAAATGGTTCGAACTATTGAAACCGCTAAGTCCTCCATAATAAGGTATCTCATTCATACCTTTACTTCTTATCGCTAGTCTTGAACCCGTCTGCTGAAAATCATCACTGCAATTTAACTTTACTAACGTTCCATTCCCGATATACTCCTCCATGTCTCCAGGCAAATCCGGAATGTCGATCCAATCCCCCACACCTGGGAGGATCTCGTCCATTGCAGAGTACACTGAAATGGCTCCAATGCCTTTCGATAATTCTTTTTGATCGACTCCTAGTTTGCCATCCTTTACAACCAGTGGAGTCTCAATGTTCAAACGCACCGCGCCATCAACTTCTTCAAGAGGGGTCTCAAAGTTCTTATCGATAGATTTTAGTTTTCCTTCGCTATCTATAGTAATAGTCGTATCGTCTGTCATCAATGACAACCCATGTTCCGAAGTATAGAACGGCGCGCCGTAATGCAGTCCAACTAGAGTCTCTTCCATCTGTTTATCGATCCACAGAGGTGCCTCGGCTACCAGAGGACCATTCTTTGATTGAAGATCATTCTCTGGACCAATCTCGAAATCCCTACTCGAAAACTTTAGGGAAACGTTTGCAGTCCCGTTTTCTACAATTGAAGAAATGGGTGCTTCGCTTGATATCGCGTTAACCTCGAGTGGACCATGTTTATTCTCGATCTGTTCCGCTCTTGCCACTTGGAATCCCTCTAGATTAACATTTTCGCCCATTGCAATGAGGCCATCCCCTGAAACAACTGCACTTACAATATTGGTGTTTTGAAGCGTCCTTAAACCGCTTGCCGTTCTTGAATTTAATCCTGCCCCACTCATGTTTATGTAAAAGGCTCTTCTTTACATAACCAATGATATATTTTTTGTTGTAATTATGAACATCGAATGCTACCTTATGCTCCCGGAATATGCTCCCGGAGTATGCTCCCGGAGTATGCTACCTTATGCTCCCGGAGTATGCTCCCCGAGAATTGTTATCCAATTATTTTTCTCCTCTTGAACAAATGGAAGCCAGACGTCTTGATAATATCTTTAAACAACGCTATGAAGTCGCCGAGAGAAAGCGGTTAGACTTGGAAAAGCGTCTGGCTGCTCTAGAACAATACGTTTTACTTAGCACAAAAGAACAAGAACCGAATGTCGTTGATCAAGACATTCTCGATGAACTAGAAAATGTTATCGACACGCTGACTACTATCTATGATAAGTTGAAAGGCAACCCGAGTGACATCCACGAGGACTTGGAGCCGCCGATTGAAGCGACACAGGAGCCCCTCGAGAAAACACTCGACGGTAAGATACTTAACATTCTACTCGTTGAAGATTCGAAAATGTTGCAAGAGATCTTTAAAAGATGGTGGCAGAAAAAGGGCCACAATGTGTTTGTCGCCTCAAACGGGCAGGAGGCCGTTGAGGCGGTCAAAACCAGAAACTTCTCCATCATTTTTCTGGATATCGAAATGCCAATCAAAGATGGTTTAACTACCGCAAGGGAGATTCGAGCATACGAAATAGAAAAGGGTTCGATAACATCTGTTCCTATAATAGCCGTCTCAGGATACACACAAAAACAATATAAGGAAAAAGCACTCGAAAGCGGCTGCAACGCCTTTATTTCAAAAGACCAAGGTTACCAGTTCAATGACATTTACAAGATTGTTCTAGACTACTGTGGCTAAAGCCGCATCCGTCCGCTTGTCAGTGACTCATCGATAAATTTCCTGTGCCCGGTGACTCATCGATAAGTTTCGGTTACTGCACTTCCTCTAATAACTCTACAGTTTTTGACAAGATCTCGATCTTATCTTTTGTGGCCCGGGACATCGTATCATAAAAATCACGGTCTTCATATAAACGATCTATTTCATCTTCTGTTGGGTCACAATCGCAAAACTCGTCTCCGCAGTTCTCGGCATGAATGATTCCACCGGCACTTCCCTGTGCTTCGCTATCGAAGTTGTCAAACATATCCTTGTAGTTCACTAAATCACTTTTCAGTTTCTTTAAAATCTGATGTTTCACCGCACTCAAAATCTCCTTATCCGCCTTTGTCAATAGATTCAGGAGATCTTGCAGCATTTCAATGCCGCTAAAACACCACTCTGAGTGTTCGAGTTCTACAATTTTTGCTTTTATGGCATCCATTCCTTATGTTCTTGTCTTTTCTGGATATGATATCCCCTTTGTCCTTATATAGGCGCTTCATGTTATGTAATTAGTTACATCTTATTACATCGTTTTTACATCGGTCTAGTTTTTGTATTTGTATTTTGAGGAATCTATCCCAGTTCTCTGACATTTACAAAATCGTTCTAGATTTGCTTAATAAGGCTTCTGTACGTTCATCTTAACCGCCTCTTTAACCAATTTGGCTTCCATGGTACGAATGTTTGTCGCGTAAATGGAACTACAATGCTTGCAATCTTTGATGCAATCCAACATCTCCCTCTTGAAGTTTTCGATCGTGTTCCAATAGTAGTCCAAAACTTTTGTGTTCTCCTCAATAACTATTTTCCATATATCGTCCACAATTGCTCTAGGCACGCTTGTTGATGATCCTGCCATCTTCTCCACGATGTTCCTTGTTACTTGATGAAAAACGCCCCCCCAGCAGTCTTCGGCATGTCCTTATATAGGCGGTTTATGTTATGTAATGTTCCACATCGGTTGTAGCCTTGTAGCCCTTGTAGCGGCTGATTTCCTTCTCTTTCAATTTCAATTTTCAAAAACGATTTTCAAAATTGAAATGTTAAAACAAATATATAAAAAATACTCTGAAATAGGGGCTACAAGGGCTACACTTCTTCTCTTCATGTTTTTGTCTATATATCCGTATTAAATGTTCCTTTGTTCTCTCCATGTATGGAGTGTAGCCACCAAAAGGCTACAACAGGCTACAGAGGGCTACAGTTTAGATGCAAAATTTGCATCAATTTGATCCAAAAAAAAACATATATAAACAGTAGAGCCCCGGTAGTAAATATATATATCATCAGAAAAAAACATGCCTCAATCAGAACTATTTCGCTTGGCCAAAAAGATCAAACGCCACAATCCTTCTTTCAATCCGATCCCGGCTTATGTGGAGACGAAGCGCCCTATCGGTAAATGGAGTGGCAGCGCTTATCAATTCGAAAGTGACTTTCCCAAACGTGAACGGCTTGATCCTGAATGTAATCTCGGTTTACTAGTCGCAAACGACTTTATCATTATCGATGTTGATGCTAAACCCCCTGCTTCCAAAACCAATAACAAGCGATACTCGGAAAACACTGGTGTGGCCGATTTTGCTGCCCTTGTTGCCTTAAATGAACCTCTTCCACCAACGTTGACAGTCAACACGCCTTCCGGTGGTAAACACCACTATTTTGCTTTTACTGGCCGTGAGGGAGAACAAACAATTAAGAACTGGACCGCTTGCATGACATATAATGAACAACTTATCGCTGTCGATGTCCGTGTTAAGGGTGGTTATGTAATGATACCTCCTTCTAAAAAGGGAGTCAAACGCTACGTGTGGGAGACCAATGATGAATATAGAACCACAATGGCGCCCTTGCCTCAATGGATTATGAATAACATTCATGCCACTCTGCAGAAACAACCTCGCCATTTCGAAGCCCAAGAATTTACTTGCAATCCCAGTGTCAACGAAGATATATCTGATGCTGATGTTGCTCTCTTCAAGGATAGCGAGTATTGGCAAGCGTGTTTTTCAATTACGACTTCACCGGACCCATATGGACGGTACATTGTAACGGCATAGCAACCTTACAATTGCGGTATCTGTGAACGCGAACATGTCAATAACACCAACCATCCATTCCTTGTAAGAAACAATGGTACACTCAGATTTGTATGCCGTCCTGGTAAAGGCTTTAACAGAGTGATCGACCGTGACTATTTAAAGATGTGGAACGATTTCAAGCCCGCGTATATCAAGAATCTTGTCACTAATGGGGACATCACTAATCGTGCTGTGTCTGCAAGCCTTCAACAAGAATTAAAGGACAACATGTTTCCGACCTTGAAACCAAACATGTGGTTGATGTTTGATGAGGAAACCGGTATCTGGAGAGAAGAACACAAAGATGTGCTTTTACGCCCTCTTTTCGACAAGTATGTCAAACACTTGAGTAACTTATTCTTTATCTGCTCTGGACTCAATTCAGAGGACGATGATATCTGGGATCAACACCTCAGCACTTGCAAATCGTTGATGTATTCATGTTCCATGGTTTCAAAGAAAAAGGATCACAGCCAGGCACTATTTGAATTGATTCGAGATAATCGCAAAGAAAGGTTTTTCAACAAGAGTAAGCATTTGCTCCATTGTTCCAATGGCGTTGTGGATCTTAACACCGGTGAATTTAGAAAGCCAAAGGCGACTGATTATTCTACCATGTCTACCAATATCCCCTATCTGGAGTACGATAAGCACCCACAGGAGAAGAGAGACCTTGTCGATAAGTTTCTAGACGACTTTACTGTAGGCGATCAAGAGGTCAAACACTATCTTCTCAAGGTCCTTGCATCTGTTCTCAGTGGTAACAATTTCGACCAACAGTTTTACATGTTACATGGAGAGGGGGCTAATGCAAAATCCTTGCTCATTCGCATGCTCAAGGCTGCGTTAGGCAACTATGCTGCTCCTATTCCTTCTGCTCAAGTCACTAAGCCTTCAATGGACGCACAAAGCGCATCCCCTGCATTGGTGGCACTTCAATACATTCGGGCAGCGTGTTTGACAGAACTCAACGACCGTGTGCTCTTTCCTGAATTTCTCAAAATGTTGGCAGGAGGTGACTCCATTGCTGGAAGGCAATTATTTCAAGAACACAAGACGTTGGACTTGTGGTGTAAGATCATCATTGCAGTGAACGATCTACCAGAGATTAGGGATAGGACTCCCGGGTTCTGGCGGAAACTTGTTCTCATTCCATGCAGAGCATCTTTCAGTATGAATCCGGATCCCAGCAAGCCTGAACAGAAACAAATTGTTGAGGGCTTTGAGGAACACCTTCTCCAATGTGCTGATACCTTTCTTGCTTTATTAGTCAAGGTATATCTTACCGCTTACAAGACGGAAGGTGTCAAGGACAACGCAAAGCCAGAATGCATCAAGCGACTTGTTCTTGAGTATCAAGAATCTCAGGATATTCCTTTAGCGTTCATGAATACTATGATCGCTGAAGGGACTGCCGATGCTGTTTTGACAACAAAGGCACTAGATACGGCGTTTAGTGAATACCTTCGCGACAAGGGTATCACTAAAAACGTTGCACTTGTGCGGCATTTGTATGAAAAAATCGATAAGAAGTATCCACCTTCAAACAGTCGTAGACAGATTAGATTGGGTGAGAAAAACATCAGAGGTTGGAGAGGTATCTATATCCGGCCAGATTATGAAGGGTTTGAAGAGGAAGAAGAACATGTAGCAGAAGAGGTAGATCGTGAGTTCCTAAGGGGCCAGTGGGTGTCTCGGGTATTATAAAACATGTTGCATAACTATGAAAACGTTTTTACGTAATAGCACTCTACTTTAACTGTAACTGATTAATATTTAAACTATATAAAATACTATATTTAAAGATAACTATAGTATTTTTGTATATCACTGTAGAATGCATAGCGAGTACGAGTACACTGCTACTGTCAATCGCTTTGGAACTGTCAATACTGTTCAAGCACCATCTATACGTGCTTTGGCTAAAAAGTTGGATCTCTCCCATTTAACCGTAAGGAAATTAGTATATAACGACGCCAATAGTCACTGGAGCCCGTACATTTCTATTGAACGAAAACCAAAACAAAAAAGTATTTAAACGGATATCGAATATCAAATATAGAAGAGTAGTAAATAAACATACTATGGGCTTTCCGGAGATCTTTATTGAAAAACTCCTTGAGGCTTCAGTGGCTGATAACTATGACGATGCCATAATGGAATGGAAAGTCGAGAGTTATGAGCATAGCAAAGCAAATCGCTGTATTTGTTCACACGAGATAGTCCATAACTGCTATGTCACAAGTGTGTTGACGGGAAAACAACTGATCATAGAGAACTGTTGTATTAACAAGTTCTTTCCGGAAGAGGAAGTTGCAGAAGCACTACGACTTCGGCGTGAATGTCATAACAAAACCCGACAGTGTTTGCTTTGTAACAAACGGTATAGAAAGGAGGGTGCTTTGAACGACACCATGTGCGACTATTGTTTTTCTAATAATTTGCAATGCATTGATTGTAACCAGTATTATGATTGTTCTGATGTCAAAAAACGAACATGGTGTGACCGCTGTCCACCATGTTGGCAAGAATTCAAGGGGCTACCTGTTACGTATCGCCGCTTTGTCATGTTACCGTCTAGAAGAAAAACCAAGGATTGCGAAATATGTAACAAACAAATACCGCGTTTGCCTTTATGGAGTACATATTGTGGAAATTGTTACAGCAAGTCTCGGAGGAAGGCAAATGCAAACAAAATGTTTGCGGACTAGAAGAGTTCTTCAAAGTCATTTGTAGCCTTGTGTAGCCCTGTGTAGCCTTTTCGTGGCTACACTCCATAACTGGAGTGAGGAATCGTCTTTAAATAACATGTTATATAGATAATTTTATGGAAAGAAAAAGTGTAGCCCTTGTAGGCATCATTTCAGAGTGTTTTATATATTTTGAAAAAAATTTCAATTTTGAAAATCGTTTTTGAAAATTGAAATTGAAAGAGAAGGAAAACGGGTGCTACAAGGGCTACAAGGCTACAAAACACACTGAGGCATTTTTCCGGTAAGCGCTAAAAAGTATTTTTAGACGATGAATGGAATCGGAGGGCGGCGGCGGTTTCTTTTCTTTTTTTGAAAAGGAAAGTTTTTTCTGAAGGACATTGAGTTCACGCAAAAATATAAAAGGGTGGTGTTATCGATGTCTTCCCTCCTCTGTTATCAATTCAAAAACGCTTTCTTCGACCACTCCTGGAGCATCTTCCCTGCACTCCTGGAGCATCTTCCCTGCACTCTGGAGCAAGTTATCTCAACAATCTTTTTCTGCGACCATCTTACGCCTTTTCACAAATGGCAGACAAAAAACCCTTAGCCCGTCTTGCCAGCCAACAGGTTTTACTCATGACCGGTAAAGGCACTAAGGAAGACACTGCCATTTCTAGACGTATTGCAACCAACGGCTACACGGACAAGGACCTTTTGTGGGAGATGGTAGAATTCGTCAAAGTGGAAGACAAGGTGAACGCCGAACTTGCTAGTAGTGCTCGCGCTCTCAACGATCGCATTGCCTTGCATAATTTCAGACTTGACAACATTCCGACTGATGAATTCATAGAGATGTATGTAAGCGACGACGGCTTTAAAAAATTCACCGACCGTTATCATCATCCTGGTGTCGTGCATAAACTTGGAAATATGTACGGACTCAAGAATTTAATCCGGAACTCGGGCTACAGTCAGTTCCCCCAAGGTGCCCCAGGCAACAGTGGCGGGTACCACACACCCTCCCAACGCCCATTACTTCCGGACCCGATCAACAGTGGCTCCTACAACACCGTCCAACCCAGAGCATTGCTTCCGCCTCCTGGTACAAGCGTAGAGGGGGCATCCACGGTTGAAATTCCAACTTCCCCTGTGTCACCGGATTCAACATCTTCAACACCTTCAACACCTCAAAGTGCAAGACGCAGATCCGAGAATGATGCTGGTCAGCCTCCTGCTAAACGGAGGCAAACGAAGTGTGGAAATTGCAATAAAGAGGGACATAGGAAGAACCGTTGCGAAGACCCGTGTTCCAAATGTAATCAAAAACATCCGGGAAAACCGTGCCCACCGTCGGAAATGAACCAAGCGTCCGCATCAACAGACGCTGAGTAGTGTAGTTATCATGTGTTGCGTTATCATGTGTTGTGTGTTTCATGTGTTGTGTTTTTCATGCATGTGTTGCATTGTATTTTTCAATACAATTCTCATCGTCCGAGTCAGGTAGCAGTACGAAATCTTTGACTTTGCGGCGTCTATTCCAGCATTCGACGCAATACGGTCTAGATCTTAATTTTGGAATAATCGTTCCGCAATCCTTGCATGTTGTGCAGCGTTCAGGGATAATAAGGTTTCCTTCAGAGTCATACTTCGGTGTATAAACGGGAAATGTTTCTTTGGCCATGTTGTGATATCTTTAATTAGGAAACAAGGGAATAAATTGGTTGTGCGGTTGAACCAGAATGTATAAGTTCTGTGCCAATGTTTAAATAGAGTTATTTGTATTAGAAATGGCTTCGAAATGGTGTTCGCGTCCTCAGAACATGGGGATATCTGACATTGCAGATAATATAATTCGATATGCTATGCGGTTAACTCCAGCGAAACGAAAAGAGTTCTCCGCAGATATCGAGCAGCATAGCGAAGCGTTTGGAGAAGAAGTCATAAAGGCACTTAAGGCTTGCGTTTTACTTGATGAGTTATCTGAAAAGCACCCTGCTACAAAGAAGAGGGAAGTCACAAAGAAGAAAGCCTCGAAACCGATACCAAAGGAAACGAGCACACCGAGCGGACCACCGAGCATTGTATTTGACAAGGAGGATGAGTCAGACGATTAAGTGGAGTGCGTATAAATAAAAGTGTTTAGATTTCTATGACGGATTGAGTATTCGTCACAGAAATCTCTGTGGAGCCTGCTTATTCGGTCGGAAGTGCTCATAGCCGGTTACTTGTTGTTTATGGTGGCTTTAACGTAGTAACAAAACATGCCTATAAAACAAATTTTAATCAGCAAAAGCAAACTGATTTTGGGATCTTGAGAGCAGTGCTCCCAATTGTATACTTTGAAAAAAGATTTAAATAACCGCAACGACGGTACCAATACTCAGCGTACAGTTCTCAGAAAAATTTACTAAGAGTCGTACGGACACAGGAACCGGAGTTTCGTGTTCCGTGTGAATGCGAAGCAAAGAGTCTGTACCGACAAAGGACAATGCCGCGTTTGTTGCTTCGGTTCTGTCTTGGAAAGACCAACCGAAAGAGAACTGTTTCGTGTCATAATCAGCAAATGATATATCCAAATCTCCCAATCGGTCAAAGTTATTCTGGCTTAACTGACTAACCAACAAGGTTTGATTATCTGTAGGAGAATGTGTAAATCCTGTAGTACCTTGTGGGATTGCAAGAGAACCAACCATAAGACGCCATTCTCTGAGATTCTGGGAAGAATAGTTCAGAGCCGGGTCTTTGGAAGAATCAGTATTAGCGGTGTCGAGAAATGTTGCATCAAATCCTTGTAGCGACCTGACTCCTGACATATGTAAAATGAATGTATTTCTTTTGCCTCCGGATGCAGCCACTTCCGTCTGCGTAGTCCGAGTATAGTCATAGTAAATGCTTTTACCGTCAGCAATTGCTCTGGTTATGTTGACGACAGTTTCGGGAGGAGGAGTTACGTAGGGCATGAGAAGACGAATATTGGTAACACGGATTTCGTCGACATTCCCGCTCTGGAAAACGGTTTGTGGATCGGCAAGAACAATTGAAAACTCGATTGCCTGGTTGGCTAGAGACCAGGTGTGGAAAAACTGGTCTTGATTAGGATGACAGAACCCTACCCAGGGGTGCATATTCATCGAGACGGTTGAACGAGTTTCGAACATGTTGGTGTTCCCATATCCGGACAGTTGTCTCAAAAGTTTCTTTTGACCGAGAGGCAGGTTCTTATATACGGAATTTAGATATGCAGGAAAATTGTCAATTTTCTCCACTATAATTCCCGCCGCCCGAATTGTCAAAGATTGAATTATCGACTCCATTCCTAGATATGAGTTCTTGATACCTGCTCCAGGTGTTACAAGAGTCCCATTATTATACGCGGAAATATCCATGGAGAGAATCATCCTTTTCAAGTCGAATGATTGTGCATCAGCATTGCATACAATTCGAATGGGAGTCAAATTGCGATTTTTTGATGTATATTCCGCTTGACCGATTGGAGAGAACGAAAAAATCCCTTCCCCACGAGGGTCTGCATAACTCCTTGCGAATGTTTGAGTATTCACCAACCAGTTCTTAGGAATTTCAGACATGATATATTGTATTCAAGTGTGGTTTAAGAACATGTACATAAAAAAAAATTCATCCATAAATGCCACCATAATTATCAACAAACTCGTTTTGATATTGTGCAGTGTCGAAATGTACAATAGTATTTTTTAGGGCTTTAGCACAAGGTTCATTTGCACGAACTTTTCCATGTTGTTTGGCCTTTACCTTCTGTGGTTTTTCAGATTGCTTTTCTTTTTCCAACGCGAGTCGTTTCTTCTCTTCACGAAGAGCACGCTTCTTTTCACGCTCCTCTTGAAGAATCCTTTTGGCATCTTCTATACGTTTTTTTTCTGCTGCTACGCGACGTTCTTCAGCCCTCTTCTGTTGCATAGAGCGTAGTTGCTCTGCCCGGGCCTTTTGCGCCCTCGAGATGGCCTTCTGCTGTTTCTCAGTGAGAATCTTTTTAGGTTTAGGTTTAGGTGTCGGTTCAGGCTGTAGCGCAACCAGTTGAACAGGTGCTTGAATAGGATCTTGAACAGGCTCTTGTTCAATAACAGGAACTTGTACGATTTCGGGTTCGGTGCTTGAAACGTGTGCGTTTTCTTGTTCTGTCATGTGTGTTTGATGAACAGTCAACAAAAAAAATCATGGTGACATTTATCCTAAATTGTCATTTATATCGTCAGAAATCACAAACCGAACAGTTAGAGGGCTATTTAAGGACAACTCATTGCCGGACATACTGTCAATCAGGTGAAATTCGACCTTTGAAACCGTATCATCCACTGGAAGATATGGACCTGCGGAGTTATCGAAGAAAACAACATCCCCAAAGTTGTCAGGAGTCATAGTAGCAACGACCAACTGCTCCCCTTCGTTAAAATCCGAAAGGAACTGCACACCGCGAACCAAAATATTACTCGTCAATAGGATGGGATAGGACCCGGACAAGTCGACGGGATTCTTCAGAGTCATCGATTGATAATAACCAGAATCTTGGTATCGAGATGCACCCATTAAGCGATAAGCAGACGTACCTCTACCAGCATGAAGCAGTTTCAATGTTTTTGTACCGGTTGTCGATATGGTCAGCCTTCTTGTGACATAGTCGTATGATACCTGGTACGGTTGTGATCCAGCAGCAGTTAACGCATCTCGAAGTGCTGTTGGGAAGTTTGATATCGTATAGTTCCCTACAGGTAAAGAGGCAATTCTTGGAGAAGATTCGGATTCTTCGATAAACGCAACTTTGTTATTGGTCTGATTGATAAGGTCATAATCCTGTATAAAGGAAACGCTCAGAATCTTAAGATATTCAACCTTCCTGGGAGGAATGGCAAATGATCTCGATTTCAAACTACAGTAGGTATATTCATATAGCATCTATCGATTTCTTCTCTACTTAATGGTAATAAGTAGAGAAAAAAATGAAGACGTTTAAGCCGAAAGCGATATATCCAAAAAATGCGATAAAGGACGATCCTCGAGTACCAATTCAAATAGCGAGTCCGCCTCTTTGTACTACATTGGTTGCTCCGAGGAAGTCGGGTAAAAGTGCATTGGTGTGCGGATTAATAGAGGACGTGTATGGAAAAGTATTTGACGAAGTCATTATTATGTCTGACACGGTACTTTTTGACAAATCCATTCAAGAACTTGCAAGAATTACCAAACACAAGCACATCTACTTTACAGACGATGTTTCAAATGATTCCATCAAGGAGATCGTGGAGAAACAGAAAGCGACCGGATCACAGAAAAGTGTTCTGCTCTACATAGATGATGCAGCCGATTCGGCACGGTCAAAAGATCTTAGCCGAGAGTTGGATCGTTTGTACACTAAAGCAAGACACTTTAATATATCAATAATAGTGTGTTGTCAAAGTATCACTTCGCAACTCAGTAGGAAACAGAAGAATTGCTCAACAGAATGGATCATATTTAAGAACAACTCTGAAGATATGAAACAACTAGCAAAAGTGCTTTCAACAGCATATGCGAATGAAAAGGAAGTCCATGAGTACCTAGTAGAATGCACAAAGGAGCGATATGCTTTTTGCTACATAAGTCTGGCTAAGTCCAGTGCTAAAGAAATCTATCGATATGCGAATAACGATATAGGATTTCAAGAGTATTTCGCCTAAGATTGGCGAAGATTGCCTTCAACTTTATCGATAAATTTGTCGCCTTCTTGTTGAAGTTCAGAGAGTTTTCGAACTGCGGATCCGGACTTTTCGGCTAACCCAGCAGTAAAACCTCTTGCCTTTTCATTGAATAAGGCCGGTGAATCATTGACCGCCTTATTGACTCCTTCAATAGCCTTCTGGGCCTTGTTTAAGCCAGATACGGCCCGGCCAGCAAAGGTCCTTCCTTTTGCGAGAAATGATGGAGCGTTATTCCAGAATGTCTTTAAGCGAGATTTTCCGTTGTTCAGAAATTTAGCAAACGGCATTATCAAACAATAGTGGGTTTACTACTAGACAAAGAGATTTTTTTGATCTTGATAAGTTAAAGATGGCAACGTATACTGCAAATGTACTCGAGTTCGCTGGGGTAAATCAACAAGCACCAGTTGCGAACATCCAAAGACATCAAATAGGATATGCAGTCGATTTCGACCATTTGGACGAATCTGGGAAACCATCTGTAGTGTTCAGTTGGAATAGAAATATTCATGCAAAAGATCTCGCGACAAAAAAGAACTATGTTGAACCGGAACATATCACACCCATTCCATCTGCAGAAACACTACGGTTATCTCAAGCCAAGCACCTTACAAAAGCGTACAAAGACGGTTTGGATTACATTCGGGCGGAAAAAGATTATCGAGAGAAACAAGAATTTCTCGATAGAATCACGCCAGGGAGGCCCCCATGGATCTCCCCACGAGGGCCAGCAAAAAATCAGGTTTCGATTGGGACAAATACTAGTACATCAGGCCTTCCTGTACCAGATGACAATGGCGTCGTTGCCCATTATCCTGTGGAGGTGACGGCAATGACTGGTCTAAGGTTTTCGGCACCTCCTGGTGGAAAGGAGCATGTGCCGAAGCCAATGGGACTTGGACAAAGCAACGGTCTTGTGATACGAACCGAAGAGACAGAGATTCGTAAAGATCCGGCTACAGGTTTAAGTTTGGTCAATTCCGGTGCAGGAAGTACAACTCCACTCGACCCTATGATCATAACTCCTGACGAAATTCCTATGCCCGGACTGTACCCCAATTTCCCATCTCCTTCTTCGCCTCTAAGTCATACCTCAGCCAAAAGTCCTGAAGTTGAACAAGCCCCGTCTATTAATCCAGATGATCTTGTGATTGCATCTACTCGAAAAGATCCGCAAGAAGTTAGTGACATTCTGGAGTCGAACATTATCGACAATCGTTTCATCTCTACTCCAGCCCGGACACCGTTCCGTTTTAGAGGTCGTCCAAGTGAAGCCCTAGCAGGTCAAAAGCGAAAAGGAACCCCGTTACCACGCCTGGACAAGAAGAGACAAAGGCGTGAAGAAGAACTAGATGAAATGCAGCCACTGGACGAAATTGCTGTAGTTACCAATATTACCGTTCCTGGTGGGACAGCAACACGTTTAACGCACAAAAAGGGCCAACAAGAATCTTTGAAGATTATACCCGAGTCGTTGAAATCTGGTGTTAAACGACCAGCGATGAGACAACCGGAGGAGCGACAGATTAAAAAGCGTACTCGATTGAATGATGCAGACGAAGATATCGTGAAACTCGAACCAATTGAAAAAGTGGAAAAACAAAGACAAAGGAAACCAACACGCAATGTAAATTATACACCTCCTCCTGGTGCGCCACATCCGTTCGACGAAAATCCATGGGAAAGAACAGCAGGCGCGGCAAGGAATCTGCGGCCTATTGCGGCGTTAAGAGGTAAGAAGGATATCGATTACGCTATGGAACGTTCCGATCCTCTGATTTCAAATGTTTCCATCCCGACTGTAGAACTTCGACGCAGAAAGGCAGGGCCTTCCTCTACAGAACCTGCTCGAAAGAAACAGAGAATTATCTAAGAGATAACTTGCTCCAGGAGTATGAGCAAGGAAGATGCTCCAGGAGTACCAGGAGTATGAGCAGGGAAGATGCTCCAGGAGTGCTATCGTTTTATATTGGGTGTTTCTTAACAAAATGGATGAACCACCAAAGAACTATTTTCGAGAAGTGTCTCCAGAAGATGCTGAACGACTAAAAGAATTATATTATCGAGACAAGGCAATAATGGGAAGGGATAGGTTGTACTTTTTGTTTAAGTCCAAGTACCCGGACTCACCAATAAGTCAACGCGCTATAATGGACTGGCTTAAAAAGCAAGAATTGCACCAAAAGATCACGAGACCTATGGTGTCAAAGGGCTCTATCCGTCCCATTCTTTCGAAAACTCCTGGAAGTCTTCAAATCGACACTGTGAACTTGTCAGCCTCAAGTTACAACGGGTTCTCGTATATCGTCAACGCCGTCGACATCTTAACGAAGCGGTTGTATTCCAAAGCGCTTAGGGCAAACACACAGGCCAATGTCAAAGACTTTTTACAAGACCTTGTGGATGATGGTGTTGAAATCAAGCACATAATGTCAGATAATGGTCAAGAATTCCAAGGAATTGTACAACAATGGGCTCGGACTTATGGAGTGCAATGGCGTTTTTCAAAACCGGGTTCACCGCAAACAAACGGAATTGTAGAAAAAATGAATGGAACTGTTAGGCGAATTTTGCATGCAGCGATGCGACTCGATAGAAATTGGGTTGCTGCGTTACCGCAAATTGTGAAGAACATCAACGGAACGGTCAGTTTCGGAGCGGGACGCAAACTTCTCACAACCGATCAGATGGAGGCAAATACTGAAGAAGCATACGCTGCTCAAGTGGCACAACGCCGAAAGGGTCGTGGTGTGAAACTTTTGCCAAGATTCAAAGTCGGAGATCAAGTGCGGCTGCTTATACAAGAGAACACCGACATACGAAGAAGAGCAAAACGCGGATATTTCGGAGATGATGTATACACCATTGAATCGGTGGTACCTAGTTCTCACCCCAACTACATGGACAGTTACAAGTTATCGGGGCAACAAGGACTCTTTGCCGCTTATCGACTCAGGTTAGTGCCGGAGGGTACTGTAACTACCACACCAGCAAATCCAACGGTCGACGACGATGTCAGCGATGAAGACACTGGCAGTGAAGGAGATTATGAGGTGGAAACCATCCTCGATAAACGCACTCGAAGACGCCGAAGAGGACAGCCAGCCATTACAGAGTATCTTGTTCTATGGCGCGGTTTTCCTCGATCTCAAGCATCATGGGAGCCCTTGGAGAATTTACAAAACGCTAGAGAAGCGATTTACGAGTTTGAAAATACTCATTAAGATATAAGTGCAAATGAATTGTATTAATTTATCGCCATGATAATTACATGCGATTAGGTTTAATGATCATTTTCCCTCTACAAAGTGGTCTAGTTCAACACGTGCTTTCTCCAACATATGGTAAATGAGATCAATCTCAAAGCGTCCTTGATTGTCGTTCTCTTCGTCATCATCATCGGAGTAATGAATAAAACGAAACGCACCTAACGCGTGTTGTGCCGCCGAGAGATGAGAATCGACAAGATGAACCAATTCGTTAACTTGTTCATTCGACGATTTGGACAGTTGCCGACGTGCATTTTTCACCATATACTGGACGAGATGTATCTGCAAGTATGGTCGGTCATCATACTCATTCTGCATGAAAGCCAATGCATTTAGCGCAGTCAACGCCTGTTCGACCGCAGACAGATGATTGTCGGCAATGCGCATGATTCTCTTGACTTGTTCGTTGGTTTGCTCGTTGACTTGTTCGTTCGACATGGTTGGTTGGTAAAGGAAAACCCTATGGGGTCGGTCGGCGCTGATGCTTTTATACTTTTTCGAAGAACACTGCATCGATGCAAGGTTCCGATATTGAAAATTTTGCCCTTTTAATATCGGATTCCATCGAAAACAATATGATACAACCTTTGACTTTTTCAATATCGGATTCCATCGAAAACAATAATGAAACGATGATAATGACATCCGTAATAATTTTGAACGCCGAATATATAAAGGCCGTCTAAAGGATTGGACGTTAAGCATAAGTAGATAGGAAATAACGCCAAGATGGACCCAACCGTTATCATGACCATCCTTGAGAAAGGCTCGAATGAGC
Source organism: Gaertneriomyces semiglobifer (assembly GCA_025558075.1). Classification (NCBI taxonomy): domain Eukaryota; kingdom Fungi; phylum Chytridiomycota; class Chytridiomycetes; order Spizellomycetales; family Spizellomycetaceae; genus Gaertneriomyces; species Gaertneriomyces semiglobifer. The sequence continues at coordinate 63,023 of JAHLKF010000045.1, forward strand.
AAGTATTGATGCTCAAGGAACTCCATAACGCGCAACTGAGCAAGCGGAACGATGAGATGTTTATAGGGATTGCGAATCATCTCGCAGGTACCCCCCATCTCTCTTCCTTTGTGGAACTGTACACACAATTGGCGTTGGCTGTTCCTGAGGCTACTCCTGCGACTTCCGAAGCAGTTTCCATTAGTCCTGACGAGGCTCCTGAAGAAACCTTCGAAGATGAAGATGAAGATGTACCCGACGAGGAGGTCATCGAGCCCCAAGCCATAGAAGTTGAGGATATGAAAGTAATTCTCCGCACTCGACACACCACAGCGGTAAAAGACGGAGGTGCGATCAAGGACCACCGTCAGGATCCGGATTGGAAAAATGCAGCATTGCAATATGCTAAACGTCTCGAAAGTCGGATGAATGCTCGTATAGAAATGAGAGAACTGCATAACATGAAAGACATTGTGTCCACAGTTATGCAGTCGACTGACAATACGGCAAGCGCTGTTTTGACCGCTTATTCCGTTCTAATGCAGAAACTCAATAATGATGAACGTGTAAAATACTTTGGATCGTTGGAAAAGTATTCTAATTGCTTGCAGGTGTTGAACCAGGCGCAGAAGGCAGTAAAGAACATTCTTGATCTGAAACGCGATGAACAGAAAATCTCTGAGCGTGAGAAACCGATCCTGGAAAACTGGGATTGGCCTCGTCTTGAAAACAAGGTGAAGGAATATCTTGACCAGAGCCCTGCTCCCGATTCTATCGAGAATGTGGAACAGTTCAGATTTGTAAGGCGCTTATGTCTTCTGCGTCTTACTGTTCTTGATCATGAGAGAAGGGGGCATGATAGTTTGTAACACCTTTTTCGGTATCGATAACGCAAAAGTGGGTGCGGCAGCGGAGTAAATTTCAATAGATTTCAATAGATTGCGATATATTTCATGTGACGCGCATCTTATTATGAAACAAACGGAAAGAACGGAAATGTATGAAAGATTCGTGAAGGAAATAAAGTTTGCATTGACACGGGACCCACGAGGTCGGGAGAAGGTGACACCGAGTGAGCGGGGGTGACTCAGTTGAACGCTACATATCCCAGATCGTATAGTGGCTAGTATCTCTTCTTGTCGCGGGGAAGGCCTGGGTTTGATTCCCAGTCTGGGAGCTCCATCTGTTCTTCTATGTGGCATTATTGTGGAAAGGCGCCATCAAGACGAATGTGCGTGCTGAGAATGTTCACTCCACCGTTTAGCTTACACTGGACGCAGCACATATAGTCCTCATTGATGGTACGGATGAAGCAGTCTCTGCAGTAGAGATGGGAACATCCTGGAAGTTTCAAGAGACCGGCAACCTCGTTTTTACAAAGGCAGCAACAGACCGTTTCGACAGGGCGGCTTAGAATCGCCGAACAAAAAGGACCGCTGCATATCATACTAGGGAGCGTAGCGACACAGCGGAGGTGGTAAAAGTGGCAACAATTGGTGCAGGCCCGAGGAGCGTCGGGGGAAATGGCTTTCAGACAGGCGGAACAACGGAGCAGCGACCTGGCACCTTTTGGGGTGGCGACGTAAGGCGGAGGAGGAGGAGGGGGAGAAGAGGAAGGATCATCGTGAACAGTATTGTGATGGACCATGCTTGAGAAATGTGAGGCAGAGAACAGGAAATAGGAGAGCCTTCGCGGCATAAAAGCTTTCGCAAAAAATTTAAGGGGTAGTCAAACAAAAACATTCATGTTCAAAATTATGAGAGTGAGTCATACACATGTACTGTCGTGTTGAATCGTGTATGGGTTTCCGTCAGGACCTTGAACTTGAACTTTGAAGGTTGTCGGCAACACTTTCCAAACACTACCGTAAGGATAGGGGCGAGCGGTGTAGATACAATGGTCCCAGAAAAAGATCAATCGATTGAAGCGAGGATCAAGTGCTGCAAACAGGTGCAGTCCAACAGCAGAATCGAGAGAGTGGAGAAGGCGTGTAAATGCAAAAGAATCAGCATTCATAAAGCGACCACTCAAGGGTGTTTTGACGATAACAGCGTGTCTATAAGCAAACGCTGCAACAGGGTCGGTGACTCTGAGGGTATGCTTGAGGGCATCGTCGTGAGCATCGTCCGCTTCCGTTTTGCGTTTGACCATGACGGCGAAAGAACACTTAGAAGTGCCTGGATGGTAGGGGGTGTCACACAGTGCATGGCCTTTTATATTGTTTAGATTGGTAATAAAAGCCGTGCTTTTATTCATTGTAGAAAACAGGACGTTCCACACAACAGATATTATGATGTTTCAACATGTAAATATTCCCTTGACGATCTTGCGCCTGAATACGACACCTATGCGGTTTAATTTTCCAACACATGACTTCCAAAGGTTTGGGCGGACAGTCGTCGTTGGAGATTTTGTCGATTCTTCTAGCAAGTTCGAGTTCATCTGGAAACCCTTCGATGTACAACGGACACAATGGAATATGTTCGTTAATCCATGTGTATCGTTTTCCGACCGAGTAGACAGCATGAGCCCAGAAGAGGATACGTCGTCCAATACCGCGATCGAAATAGGTGAACAACTGGAGCTTGGGGATTGCATCGAGGGTGTGAGCAATTCGGACATCGTAGAAGAGTTCGTTGGAGACTCGCCGACCATCTAACGGATGTTTGACAAAATCAATATGTCGTGCTACAAAGCGTTGAATATTGTCGTAAGCAGAAACAGTTCGTTTCAACGTGTGGTCTGGTCTGTCTTGGGCTTGTCGTTTGCCCATTGTAAGACAGGATTCTGGTCCTTCATACTTGAAAGTAGCTGGGAGAGTTGCTTCCTTTTTATACTTGTACGAGCCCAAGGGATCCGATAGGGTGGTAGGATAGTATGTCGATGAAGTAGCATGAGCACAACGTACTGGACCTTAGGAAACCGTTGGCGACCAAGGGATCCTTGTTTTTTGAGGTAATCAAACGTCCGGTGAAGTTGAAAGGCATCTTCCAGAACAAGTTGCACCTTGTGGTACGGAACGTTCCACCGTGGACCACCAAGCCGGGAAATCAGTAGGGGTATAGCGGGATAAAGATGAGGGAGCTTGCGTTGCTTTAGGTACTTTCGAATAACTTCATAGATATTTCGAGACATCAACAGGGATCCGTGGATGTGTTTCTTTAGGTCACTTTCCAACGTGGGCGGCAGTTTGGTGGTCGCATGTCCGAGAAGCTGAAAGAAGGTTCTACGTATTCGATAAAGTCGATCATAGTGGTGTGAGCGTTGGCGGTTCATTTTCCATTGTTGTTCGTCCTGATAATCCATAACCATGGGATGCGCAGTTTCCTCATCTTCGACAACACAGTACCGGTGGTAACCAAAAGTTTCAGGGTCGCACCAAGCAATTTGGGAGGACGTGAATATCGGAAGATGATCGTCGTCTGAGTCATAGTAGGCGGGCTCAGAGGGTAACAATGGTGGGGAACGTGGCGCAGGATCATTAGGAACGTTATGGGCCGAGTTCCATTCATCAGGACTGACCTGGATCCCCAACTCGGCAAGCATGGACAGGTATGTGTTGGACATATTTTGGAAAAAGCTCGGTATACCTGAAAAGAGAGATGAAAAAAGTGTATCACCCTTTTTATATTTTTATTTCAACCAACTTTGGTTACTATAAATGAGGATGTGGAAACACCACTGAGGTCGAATGGATCAGTGCCAGGCTTGTCCGTTGAAATGGTACCAGTGTTAGGAAAAGACATCCTGAACATGACGGCGTTCGCAAGATTTGTCATTGCCTTGATATGCACACACATATTGAATGCGAGTGATTGGAACGTTCCAGTTGTAGCCGTCGTCACTCCAGATTCTTTGAATGTCAATTGGCTGCTTTGACAAATTGTTGTGTAAGGTAGTGTGTTACCGTTATCGTCACGTACAACACTGAGTGCATATAAACGCCATGCGTAGGTAGTGGATTGATTACGGATAGGTGAACTCCACGTAAGGTTGACGTTCATAACATAGACACCTGTTTCAGGTAGTGTCACGTAAGTATAAGGAAGGGTTCCCGATGGTATGGATAGATTCAGGGTTGTAGGTACAAAATTCCCTGTCGACACGCCTGGTACCGCTGAGAAAGCCAAATACCCTGTTGTATGGTCCGAAGTCGTCCAAGTGAAGTTAGTAAACCGAAAGACCGCCGTGCGTTGAGGCATGGCCACAGGAAGAACAGGCTTGTCGATGAGTTCTTCATAAGACAATGTATTCTTGAAAGCCAAGTCGCCCAGTTGTCGGTTTTGAACACGAAACTCGTTGGAGACGTGAGCTTTCCCACAATGAACGGTATCCACAACATTCAACGATGTATCCAAAGAGATACCATTTTTCGAAATCAAATCGCCGGTGAACTTCACCATCCTCAAAACCACATCACCGTATGTATCTGGAACCTTTTTGCTCAAAGTAATCAACCTCAAATACGAACAAGGTTGGGTACTGCTCACAGGTATTGTGACGGCCTGATTGGTGTTCAGTTGAGCGTCCGTTACAGAGAGTAGAACATTCCATGTAACACCGTCGATGGATCCACACAGAACATAAGAAGCAGGCATACCGATTGACGTTGTTGAAAAAGTGAGCTTCCTACATAAGATGGGTTCTGGCAATTGTAGTTGAAGCCATTCGCCTTTTAAATCTCCTTGGTTACTGGAGGTTGTTGAATCCAATACATACGCTCCTGTAGTTGTATTGTATGCGTTTGTGACTGTCCTCCATGACGGTGTTGTTGCACTGTCAGTGTATCCAAAACCACCTCCAGGACCTCTTGTCGTGTAGAACGAAGTACTCGCTGACGCCAAATAAGTACCGTTCCCATAGGGTAAATCAACAAATGTGGAAGTATGGGTGGATTGAAACGTTGCCGGGGGAAAGATCAAGTCTCGATTGTCCCAGTTGGAAAGCGTTCCCAACGGGAACTTAGCCTGGTTAACAGTGATCGCACCGTTATTGTCCAAAGTAGCAAGTGTCGGTTTGTTGATGATATCGTTGCTATTCCAGTCCAGACTCTGTTTGAGCGCCAAAGCGCCTATTGGGGCACCCTTGACTTTTAATTTAGTCAATATGTTCACATCACCTGTCGTGGGTTCCACCACAATGCCACCGCCTGTGTTGTTGGACTGTAGTTGCAGGGGTCCATCACCAACATTACGCAAGGTAAGAGCGCTGGGCCCACCGTTGGCGGTATTTAGAGATGAATTGTAATGGAGAAACGCGGCCTTGTTGGTATCGTTGACAAGTCGTATCTGTCCATAAGCACTCTCATGTTTGTATCGGTTGGTACATGTCATGGTAACACCTATAGCATTCACAGCTCTGCTGCCTACGTTCATGGAACACGTCGTCTCAATGTTCCCGTACTCCATGTAAAGAGTGTTGTCGTTGGGTACGTTGGTGACTGGCGATTTCGGTACATAGTATTCAATGTAACCCTGATTCACACCATTGCTCAACAGGGTCAAGTGTCCAAGGCTTAACCAAGGAGTGTCGGTCACATTGGTAAACGTATAGAGAAGCAGCCGCGGGGCCACAGCTAACTCGGCTCGTGTGTTACCAATGTATACCGAGAGTTCAACTGTATCTGCAACCACCTGACGTTGGATACGGAAATAGAAATGATTTGGATCCGTCAAGGTGTGGTTCGCAGTTGCCACTTTTGTCGGACCACTGTTGAGGCGCGTATATAGATCCACCACACGATTTGCTCGGAAGAGGATATTGATTTGTGCTGGTCGGGTTCCAGGTTGATCATCGACCTCATACGTATCAAACATACGAAGAAGGACACCGAACCATCTGGTGTTCTCACCACCATGTCCATGCGAACACGACCCTCAACGGTTGAATCGAGATTGTAGTTGTGAAACACAGCTCCATACATCTGATCCAAGTTGCCCGATGATCCGGCAACGGAGAGACGTGCTGCCCATCTTTCTGGTATCCAATCATAGCGAGCAACCGTGGCTTGCCAGCTGCACCATAAAACAATTGGTAGATACGTATCCATTGAGAGGATCTAAACATTCCCATGATAGGGGCAAAGGATCTATACCACTGAGAAACTGGTATGGGTGCATCCGCGTATGCTCCAACGATACGTTCGTATCCTTCACGGTAGGTCTTCCATTGGTGAGGAGAATCCAAGGTGTACAGGAACAGATGTTTCTCCAAATTGTCAGCGACAGGATACATTGTACTCAGTTGATCATGAGAACAACAGAGATAGTCATACGTCGTAGGATCCTGAGCTTGGACGTCGGTTGCGTTGTTGACTGTCCAAACGGTTAAATAGCCGGCCGCTTTGAAAAATGTAACTTGATGTATTTCAAAGTCAGAGAACACCATCCGGTCTGGAGTCAACCCAATGGCTTGACATTCATCCAATAAGGCGGCAGGATCTCCATTTTTGAGTTCCAAGAAAATGATGACCTGAGGATACTTTCTCAAAGCATCCCAAGCTTCACGTAAAGTTGGTAACGGTTCACCGTCAAAGAGATGGGACCATCCAGATTTGAGGTGCCCCTTTTGTAGCTGTTCAGAAGTG
>JAHLKF010000046.1:0-58732 GCA_025558075.1 Gaertneriomyces semiglobifer
CCATGTTGTGAAGAGACGGTTTGTGGCAGCTCATAAGATCCATTCATTCGTGATGTTGCTAACGATTTCCCAAATAGGGAAATGGTCTTTGCCCACTTCGGGCATGAGCAACAAGTCAATGACATCTGCGAATTTTTGGCGCATGGCAAAGTGGCGTTCACTATGGACAAATACCGCATTGTTGTAAGAAAACGCTTGAAAATCTAGTTGGACGGGGAGGAGTGGGGTGCCGGAGCTGGTTACGGGTGTCTTAGTGCAGACGAACATATGGGTTCGAACCCCATCCCTCACTCCTTTCCTGACTAGAATTGAAAGCCTGTATATATATATATATTTTTGTAAATATATACCATTGGCAAGCCGAACGCTAGTAATGCACTCTCTAGCAGTTATGCGAATCATCCTTCTAAGTGCACTATGCATTTAATTCCGATGCGTACCAGTTTGCGTACCCCACATCGTCAGACCGCGTTCATCTAATGGCCAGAATGGCATACAAAAACTGTTGCAGAGGGATCCTGCTGATGCTCTGATCCTTCTAATAAGCTTATGTGTATTCAAGTCCAAGGTTCTAAGAGTACAGTTGAATGCCGGGCATAAGAGAACCACCCGACGGAAAAGGTCACGTGTCGGGTGTTAGGGCACCCAGTCACATGGGTCACGTGCTCATGGGCACATGACGCACGTGTATGCGCTGATATGGATAAGAACCCATGTCATAGCGTGTGCCCTGGTTAGGGTATCCCTATGACGTGTATGTCACCGGGACCCCCTTACAACACTCCCCCCTCGGTGCATGCACGACATTTCCTGCAAACTGCCCGACACCTTCAGCAACTGTTCAGTGCTTATTGTCAGTGTTCGACATCTTCAGCAGCTTGTCAGCAGTGTCAGGCATTGTCAGCAACCTGTCAGCAGTGTCAGACACCTTCAGCACCTTGTCAGACACTGTCATCAGCTTGTCAGCAGTGTCGGACGCTGTCAGCAACTTGTCAGAAGCGTCGGACATATGGAGACCCATGCGCGGATGCATGCTGTTCAGAGCAGGAGCGGCTAGAGCCTTGGTAAGTCCATCGGCAAGCTGATTATTGGTGGATACATAGCGGAGAGCGATTTCCTGGGTGTTGCAGAGGAACCTGCTGATGCTCTTATCCTTCTTATAAGCTCTGTTATCTCTCAAGTCTAAGGTTCTAAGTTCTAAACTGACGGTTGCGTTAAGCGCTTCCCGACGGAAAAGATCATGTGACTTAGGGCAGTGCTGACATAGCAGTTACCGATAACGGGGTAACCCCAATGGCGTGTATGCCACCGGGATCCTATTACAACACTCCCCCCTCGGTGCATACACGACATTTCGGTACATGGATGCATCCAGTTCCAGGGCGACAGCTTGTAAGACGTCAAGGGTCTGCTTGTCAGCGGCAACTCGATTGCGAATGCGGGCACGAACAGACGGTTTGAGGCCGCATATGTACGTGAGGCACACGGCGTCGGATTCCAGGTTTGGCAGTCGTTCAGCGAACATTGACGGAGGGTTGTCGGGGGCCGAGAATTCCTCCTTGGCACTGCGGGTCGAGCGGGCCATCTTAAAAAAGTGTTATACACAGGCAAGGTGTTCAATAAGCAGTCGTCGTTGATCGCAGGCAGGGGGATCAACGGTCCGGGGGTGTAAGCAGTTGATCGCAGGCAGGGGGATCAGTAAGTGTCGGGCGTCGTTAATCGCTGGCAGGGGGATCAACGGTCCGGGGGTGTAAGCAGTTGAACACAGGCAGGGTGTTCAATAGCAGTCGTCATTGATCGCAGGCAGGGGGATCAACGGTGTCGGGCGTCGTTAATCGCTGGCAGGGGGATTAACGGTGCAGGCGGAAACTGTCAATAACGGGCAGATCCACCCGGAGACTGAGAGGCAGAGCATAAGCAGGCAGCTGTTGATGCCGGGGCTCATAAACTGTTGCAGAGGAACCTGCTGATGCTCTTATCCTTCTTATAAGCTCTGTTATCTCTCAAGTCTAAGGTTCTAAGTTCTAAACTGATGGTTGCGTTAAGCGCTTCCCGACGGAAAAGATCATGTGACTTAGGGCAGTGCTGACATAGCAGTTACCGATAACGGGGTAACCCCAATGGCGTGTATGCCACCGGGATCCTATTACAACACTGGGTCTGATGAACTTTTTCGCGGATGAAATGATGGCGGAGATCAATGTGCTTGGTGCGATTGTGATTAACTGGGTTGTTGACAAGTTTGATGGCTGCCTGGTTGTCCTCGTACACTGTTAGAGCGCCATGCGTGTCGGGGCCATGTTCAGTGCCCGGGAGAATGGACTTGTGGGTGTCATTGCGTGGAAAATGCTCGAGGAGCGTGATCATCAGTCGACAGAGCCATACCGCTTCCTTGGCGGCCTCAGCTAACGCAATGTATTCTGCTTCTGCTGTAGATTGTGCCGTGCAGTTCTGGAGCTTGGATGCCCATGAAATAGCGCCTTCGTTCAAGAGGAAAAGGTACGCCGACGTCGAACGTCGGTTCTCGGCATTTGCAGCGAAGTCGTCATCAGAATAACCATGTAGAGAGGATACTCCCCCGTCTCGAGGACCATACAAGAGCTTGAGATTGGGAGTGCCTTTTACATAGCGGAGGACACGGCGGGCAGCACTCAAGTGCTGTTCAGTGGGTTTCGACAGGAAACGGGACAGTTTGGAGATTGCGAAGGCAAGATCGGGCCGCGTAGCAATGGTAAGATACATCAGACTGCCGATTATTGACTGATAAAGCTTTTGATCAGCCAGGACGTCGTCGTCGGTGGCAGCGACAAGCGATAAGCTGGGCGACAGTGGAACAGTGACAGATGTGGCATCGGCAAGGCCATAGCGAAGGAGCATGTCATCAATGTATTTGCCTTGGTTCAGTGTCAGTGTGTCAGCAGTGCGTGTGACTTCAATGCCGAGAATGTACGAAATCTCCCCCATGTCCTCCATCACGAAACGCCGGGCAAGACTGTCCTTGATGGACCGCATGCGGGCCGTCGTGGAGCAGATGGTGAGGTCATCGACGTACAGGGCAATGATGTCAGGTGTGCCGCCGGCAACGGGACAAAGGTACAGCGCGGTGTCGAGAACCGTGGGTTGGAAACCGACGGACTTCAGATAAGTGTCAAGTGTTTGGTTCCATAAGTGCGGTGACTGCTTTAACCCATAGATCGAACGTAGGAGTTTAACGTACGAACCATCGGGGAGTTGCATACGGATGTCGATGTCGATGACAGCGTTCAGGAATGCCGTGAGGACATCCATTTGATGGATCTCGAGCCGGAAGAGCTGGGCGAGTGCGAGAAGCAGACGCAGGGTGCTGAACTTGACAACCCGGGCATAGATTTCATTGAAATCGAGACCCGGGCGCTGGGTAAACCCGCGGGCAACAAGGCGGGCCTTGTACTTTTTTATGGAACCGTCCGGGTGATGCTTAATCTTGAAGACCCATTTAGAGTCAATGGTTATCCAGGTCTGATTAGCGAGTAAGGATTGGAGTTCTTTATCGATGGCCTGCTGCCAGGCATGACGGTCAGGTGAGCGCAGCACTTGCTTATAAGTGACAGGTTCCCGGGCAGGGGGGCCGTCCAGAGCGGACGCTACTAAGGCCTGGACTGTAGGAGGGGATGTGGAGGAAGATGCCGGGGAGTGATGCTTACGAGCAAAATATTCATCAACAACGGGCAAGCCGTGTAAGTTGAACGCATCGTTCCATTCAGGTTCAGAATACCCGACGTACTTAACAAAATATTGATGCTCCCCCGTCGGTGCGATCCGTTCATCAACAATGTACTCGACTTCAAAAACTTCATCATCGGGAGCGTCGGGAGCGGGATCGACATAGTTGGTTTCATCGAACGTGACGTCGCGGGACCGATGAATGCGCTGTGTCAGGGGATCATAGAAACAGTAACCCGTGGAGTCAGTGTACCCGATCAGTTTCATGCGACGGGCCCGGGGTTAGAGCTTTTTATGGGGACGGCGTTCGACGGGGATATGAACATAAGCGTCGGACCACAAGACCCGCAGGTTCGCCACGTCCGCGGGAGAACCGTGCCATTTTTCGTATGGAGTTGCATTGCCGATGGCGCGGGACGGCGTGCGTTGACGGAGGTAGTTGACAGCAACGACGATTTCCCCCCACAAGTGCTGAGGTATGTGACTTGACAGCATGACCGCCCGGGTTTGTGTCATTAACGTCTGATTATAACGCTCGGCGATGCCGTTTTGTGCCGGAGAGTATGCGTGGGTGGGACGAACCCGGGTGCCGTGCTGCCGAAGATCGCCGACAAGGGCATGACTCAGGTATTCGCCGCCGTTGTCGCATCGCAGTTCAAGGATTTTGCATCCATGGAGGTTTTCAGCATGTTGGCGGAAAGCGTGGAATTCGGCGGGGACATCGTGTTTATGTTTGATGATGGCGACATGTGCGTATCGAGTAAGTTCGTCGATGAACGTGACAAGGTACGGGCAGTGATCGAGTGTGTCATGCTCGACTGACTGTACGTCACTGTGGATGCGACCAAGGACGCGGGTTGCCGGTTGGGGGTTGTCATGATTGAATGGAGAGCGTCGGGACTTAGCGACACGACACCCAACGCAGGTGGCGAGGGTGCCGGGCGCGGAAATGCCGTATGCGCGAAGCGCTAGTTGGAGATTAGCAGCGCTCGGATGACCGAAACGTAGATGCCAGAGCTTAAGAGTGACAGAGTCGGCAGGACTAGGAGCAGGGTCAGAGAGAGCATGTGAAGTAGGCGTTATATTTGGTGAATAAACAGTGTCATCGACAATCGCAGGTGTCGGAGGTGTCGACTCGGTCGAATTGGTCGATTCTAGTCGATTTGTCGGAAAGTGCTGTGCCACCGTGTCGGGCGCGTGAAGTTGCTGTGCCGTCGGAGGCGCAGTGACGGTAACCGGGGGCGCAGTCACGGACGGGGGGTCACGGGGGGCGGCACGCGACGTACGATGCGCAATGCACGCGGACTTGCGGACATGGGTGGTAAAGGCCTCATATTCAGCCGGAGAGGCGGTTGTGTACCCGGCAATAAAATAAAGTTTATTGTGACGTATGACATCAGCTACACGAGCACCCGACTTGCGATGAGTAATCCACCCGGCACTAAGATCAGCCGAGAAATCTAAGGCATAACGCGACTGGGCCAATGATGCGAAAGAGAGCAGATTCCGCGGACATTCGGGAGCATAGAGCACTGTTGCAGAGGGATCCTGCTGATGCTCTGATCCTTCTAATAAGCTTATGTGTATTCAAGTCTAAGGTTCTAAGAGTACAGTTGAATGCCCGGCATAAGAGAACCACCCGACGGAAAAGGTCACGTGTCGGGTGTCAGGGCACCCAGTCACATGGGTCACGTGCTCATGGGCACATGACGCACGTGTATGCGCTGATATGGATAAGAACCCTTGTCATAGCGTGTGCCCTGGTTAGGGTATCCCTATGACGTGTATGTCACCGGGACCCCCTTACAACACTCCCCCCTCGGTGCATGCACGACATTTCCTGCAAACTGCCCGACACCTTCAGCAACTGTTCAGTGCTTATTGTCAGTGTTCGACATCTTCAGCAGCTTGTCAGCAGTGTCAGGCATTGTCAGCAACCTGTCAGCAGTGTCAGACACCTTGTCAGGCACTGTCAGCAGCTTGTCAGCAGTGTCGGGCGCTGTCAGCAACTTGTCAGAAGCGTCGGACATATGGAGACCCATGCGAGAATGCATGCTATTCAGAGCAGGAGCAGCTAGAGCCTTGGTAAGTCCATCAGCAAGCTGATTATTGGTGGATACATAGCGGAGAGCGATTTCCTGGGTCTGATGAACTTTTTCGCGGATGAAATGATGGCGGAGATCAATGTGCTTGGTGCGATTGTGATTAACTGGGTTGTTGACAAGTTTGATGCCTGCCTGGTTGTCCTCGTACACTGTCAGAGCACCATATGTGCCGGGTTCAGTGCCGGGGAGGATGGACCGTGTGGTGTCAGTGCGTGGAAAGTGCTCAAGGAGCGCGATCATCAGTCGACGGAGCCATACTGCCTCCTTAGCGGCCTCTGCTAACGCAATGTATTCTGCTTCTGCTGTAGATTGCGCCGTGCAGTTCTGGAGCTTGGATGCCCATGAAATAGCGCCTCCGTTCAGGAGGAAAAGGTACGCCGACGTCGAACGTCGGTTCTCGGCATTTGCAGCGAAATCGGCATCAGAATAACCGTGCAATGAACAGTTTGCTCCCCCGTCTCGAGGACCATACAAGAGCTTGAGATTGCGAGTGCCTTTTACATAGCGGAGGACACGGCGGGCAGCACTCAAGTGCTGTTCAGTGGGTTTCGACAGGAAACGGGACAGTTTGGAGATTGCGAAGGCAAGATCGGGCCGCGTAGCAATGGTAAGATACATCAGACTGCCGATTATTGACTGATAAAGCTTTTGATCAGCCAGGACGTCGTCGTCGGTGGCAGCGACAAGCGATAACCTGGGCGACAGTGGAACAGTGACAGATGTGGCATCGGCAAGGCCATAGCGAAGGAGCATGTCATCAATGTATTTGCCTTGGTTCAGTGTCAGTGTGTCAGCAGTGCGTGTGACTTCAATGCCGAGAATGTACGAAATCTCCCCCATGTCCTCCATCACGAAACGCCGGGCAAGACCGTCCTTGATGGACCGCATGCGGGCCGTCGTGGAGCAGATGGTGAGGTCATCGACGTACAGGGCAATGATGTCAGGTGTGCCGCCGGCAACGGGACGAAGGTACAGCGCGGTGTCGAGAACCGTGGGTTGGAAACCGACGGACTTCAGATAAGTGTCAAGTGTTTGGTTCCATAAGTGCGGTGACTGCTTTAACCCATAGATCGAACGTAGGAGTTTAACGTACGAACCATCGGGGAGTTGCATATGGCTGTCGATGTCGATGACAGCGTTCAGGAATGCCGTGAGGACATCCATTTGATGGATCTCGAGCCGGAAGAGCTGGGCGAGTGCGAGAAGCAGACGCAGGGTGCTGAACTTGACAACCGGGGCATAGATTTCATTGAAATCGAGACCCGGGCGCTGGGTAAACCCGCGGGCAACAAGGCGGGCCTTGTACTTTTTTATGGAACCGTCCGGGTGATGCTTAATCTTGAAGACCCATTTAGAGTCAATGGTTATCCAGGTCTGATTAGCGAGCAAGGATTGGAGTTCTTTATCGATGGCCTGCTGCCAGGCATGACGGTCAGGTGAGCGCAGCACTTGCTTATAAGTGACGGGTTCCCGGGCAGGGGGGCCGTCCAGAGCGGACGCTACTAAGGCCTCGACTGTAGGAGGGGATGTGGAGGAAGATGCCGGGGAGTGATGCTTACGAGCAAAATATTCATCAACAACGGGCAAGCCGTGTAAGTTGAACGCATCGTTCCATTCAGGTTCAGAATACCCGACGTACTTAACAAAATATTGATGCTCCCCCGTCGGTGCGATCCGTTCATCAACAATGTACTCGACTTCAAAGACTTCATCATCGGGAGCGTCGGGAGCGGGATCGACATAGTTGGTTTCATCGAACGTGACGTCAAGGGACCGATGAATGCGCGGTGTCAGGGGATCATAGAAACAGTAACCTGTGGAGTCAGTGTACCCGATCAGTTTCATGCGACGGGCCCGGGGTTAGAGCTTTTTATGGGGACGGCGTTCGACGGGGATATGAACATAAGCGTCGGACCACAAGACCCGCAGGTTCGCCACGTCCGCGGGAGAACCGTGCCATTTTTCATATGGAGTTGCATTTCCGATGGCGCGGGACGGGGTGCGCTGACGGAGGTAGTTGACAGCAACGACGATTTCCCCCCACAAGTGCTGAGGTATGTGACTTGACAGCATGACCGCCCGGGTTTGTGTCATTAACGTCTGATTATAACGCTCGGCAATGCCGTTTTGCGCGGGAGAGTATGCGTGGGTAGGACGAACCCGGGTGCCGTGGTGCCGGAGCTCGCCGACAAGGGCATGACTCAGATATTCGCCGCCGTTGTCGCATCGCAGTTCAAGGATTTTGCAGCCATGGAGGTTTTCAGCATGTTGGCGGAAAGCGTGGAATTCAGCGGGGACATCATGTTTATTTTTGATGATGGCGACATGTGCGTATCGAGTAAGTTCGTCGATGAACGTGACAAGATACGGGCAGTGATCGAGTGTGTCATGCTCGACTGACTGTACGTCACTGTGGATGCGACCAAGGACGCGGGTTGCCGTTTGGGGGTTGTCATGATTGAATGGAGAGCGTCGGGACTTAGCGACACGACATCCAACGCAGGTGGCGAGGGTGCCGGGCGCGGAAATGCCGTATGCGCGAAGCGCTAGTTGGAGATTAGCAGCGCTCGGATGACCGAAACGTAGATGCCAGAGCTTAAGAGTGACAGAGTCAGCAGGACTAGGAGCAGGGTCAGAGAGAGCATGTGAAGTAGGCGTTATATTTGGTGAATAAACAGTGTCATCGACAATCGCAGGTGTCGGAGGTGTCGACTCGGTCGAATTGGTCGATTCTAGTCGATTTGTCGGAAAGTGCTGTGCCACCGTGTCGGGCGCGTGAAGTTGCTGTGCCGTCGGAGGCGCAGTGACGGTAACCGGGGGCGCAGTCACGGACGGGGGGTCACGGGGGGCGGCACGCGACGTACGATGCGCAATGCGCGCGGACTTGCGGACATGGGTGGTAAAGGCCTCATATTCAGCCGGAGAGGCAGTGGTATACCCAGCAATAAAATAAAGTTTATTGTGACGTATGACATCAGCTACACGAGCACCCGACTTGCGATGAGTAATCCACCTGGCACTAAGATCAGCCGAGAAGTCTAAGGCATAATGGGACTGGGCCAATGACGCGAAGGAGAGCAGGTTCCGCGGACATTCGGGAGCATAGAGCACGTCAGTAAGCTTAAGTAAACCATGACGTGTGTTGATGATTAAGGTTCCCTTGCCGTAAGCAGCGCACGTGCCAATGCCGGAGATTTGTCGAGCCGAGGAAAAAGCTTGAAATTCCGTCAGAAGGAAGCGATCACGAATGATGCTATGTGTGGCGCCCGAATCGAGAGCGATGGAGTGCGGCGCGTCACGGTCAGTCGATAAGACGAGGAAGGCCTCGGGAGCGGAGTCGGTGTCAGTGTCGGAGTTGGGCGGGCCGGAGTCCTTGTCGTCGTGTGCAAGTTCAGCGGCATGTGCGGCCGGGCGGGACTGAGCGCGTTTCTTGGCGTCAATGACAAGGGGACAGTCACGAACATAGTGGGTTCCTTGGGTGCAGATGTCACAGGGACGGGCCGCCGGCCTGGGACGGCGACGGGGGTGCGTGGCCGCGGCGGCAGCGGCAAAGGCTTCAGGAGTCCGAGGTTTTGTGTATACTGACGCATCCAGGTCCAGTGCGGCAACTTGTAAGGCGTCGAGGGTCTGGGTGTCAGCGGCAACTCGATTTCGAATGCGGTCACGAACCGAGGGTTTGAGACCGCAAATGTAAGTAAGGCAAACGTCGTCAGAGTCCATGTTCGGCAGGGTTAAGCGAATTTTCTCGAAAGCAGAGTTGTATTCGCCGACGGTGCCGGTTTGAGTGAGGTTTCGCAGAGCAAGGCGTTGAGAGTCCAGATAAGCAGCGGGAATGAAGCGTTGATAGAGCGCACGATGGAGGGGGTTCCACTGAGTAATAACGGCGGCTTTTGCGGCAGAGCGGTTCCACTCTTCCAGCCATGTAAGGGCATGGTCGCGGAGATTGCAGACAGCGCCTAAGAAAAGGTCCTCCTCAGTTAGATCGGGGCGTAAGGTGTGAATCATGTTGATGGAGCGGATGAAGGTCAACAGCCGGGGGGCGGCATCCTGGGGATTGCCGTCGAACGGGGTGATTTTTTTAAGCGAGTCGGTTAACAGTCGTTCAGCGAACAGTGACGGAGGGTTGTCGGGGGCCGAGAATTCCTCCTTGGCACTGCGGGTCGAGCGGGCCATCTAAAAAAAAAGTGTTATGCACAGGCAAGGTGCAATAAGGGTCAGTTGTCGTTGAACACAGGCAGGGTGTTCAATAAGCAGTTGTCGTTGATCGCAGGCAGGGGGATCAATGGCAGGCGTCGTTAATCGCTGGCAGGGGGATTAACGGTCCGGGGGTGTAAGCAGTTGAACACAGGCAGGAGGATCAATGGCAGTCGTCGTTGATCGCAGGCAGGGGGATCAATAAGTGTCAGGCGTCGTTAATCGCTGGCAGGGGGATTAACGGTGTCGGGAGCGTCGTATGTCGGGAAAACAGCGTGATCGCTCGGGCAAGTGAGGAATCGTTGGTAACGGGCCGTTCCACCCGGAAACTGAAGGGCAGAGGATAAGCAGGTACCAGCTATCGATGCCAGGGGCTCATAACCTGTTGCAGAGGGATCCTGCTGATGCTCTGATCCTTCTAATAAGCTTATGTGTATTCAAGTCTAAGGTTCTAATAGTACAGTTGAATGCCCGGCATAATAGAACCACCCGACGGAAAAGGTCACGTGTCGGGTGTTAGGGCACCCAGTCACATGGGTCACGTGCTCATGGGCACATGACGCACGTGTATGCGCTGATATGGATAAGAACCCATGTCATAGCGTGCGCCTGGTTAGGGTATCCCTATGACGTGTATGTCACCGGGACCCCCTTACAACAAAAACGTCTTGCATTCAATGATCCTTCAGTCCAATGCTTTCCTGATAAGCTGCTAGGTCTACCAACTTCCAGGAATTCAAGCGAGTGGAATTGTCTTAAAAGATCTATTCGTTGTTGTGTTCATGTGTTCTAATAATTTGTGTTAATGGCACTATCGCGGGATGGTCTGCTGGTAGAATGACGGGCATCACCAGTGTGTTCCCTGCCAAACACGTAGCGGATACCTATATAATGGCTCCAAGTCCTTGGAAACTGGTTAGAATGGTAGATCTCACTAGGAAACTACTAGTAGCATAACAACTGAACACCTCTCCAGTCCCTGGCCTTGGCCTTGGTGCCCCACTACAACACGAGGAACTCGAGGATACGGACACTTTGTGGAGGCCTCAGAGTTCAAAAGGTAAAAGCACAAAGGAAACGCAAAAGGGGAACGCTAAAAAGCCTCTGGGACTACCATTGAACGCCGCTAGTGGTAGGAAGATTGGAAGACCACAGATATGTACCAGGCATTTGAGAAGCCCCAGTTTGGATGGTGGAGGAGCCCCAGCAGCAACAGAGGTCATCCTAGTAGTAGTGAAAGTAGTTGTAACAGCAATCAGTCAGTGTATGTGCATATGTGTGCAAAAAGCTCAAGTGTGAAAACGAAGTGTTCCGTCCAGTGTTCGACTGTGCGTGTAAGTGTGTCAGCCAAACAAAGAGGAGGTCGCGCTTCGAACCCTGCCGGGGGCGCACCTGTTTTACTTTTTTCACGGTCGCTGTTCAAACCTGCAAGCTTTTGCTAAAAAAAAGGCGCGCGTCGAACCCTGCACCAATCAGCAGCTGTCACCGGAAACACTGCCGAGAGCTAGGCGTTTTTGGTCGCTTGCCGATGTTTTTATCGGGGTTTCTATTCCCATATGCGAAGCACGTTCGCACCGCCTCTAAATGCCGCGTCCTTCTGGCAACTCCTAAAACGATAGAGGGACTAGATTCAGAGCCGTCAAGAGACTGTAACTGGGTGCCCGCAATATGCAGAATGATCGCCAGTCCATCGCTGGTCATTTGCTGGCAGCCGCGTACCTTGAGGTGTGTCAACTGCGGTCGCACATGCGGATGGTTCGCTCGACATTTTCCCACGCTTTTGTTCCTCCAATGTTGACGCCTGCTGCTTTGACAATTTTTATCGCATTCAATCGGAATATTGTGCTGATACCGTCTTGCGTAATAGGGGTATATCCAACATCGATCTTACTGAGCAAGGGACAGTATGCTTTGATTGCATCGACAAACACGGTCATCCAGATGCCGGTTAGCGTGGCTCTCAAATACCGCCAACTGAGGCATGTTTTCTGATCGCCTGGATTAACCGAGTCGCACTGACTTCTACATTGTTTACGCATAGTTCTTTCAATTGGGTAACCGACGTTTCGCTTACGAGACTGCCCCAAACCAAAGAATTTCGAGATGACGGGATACCACTGAGAACGATTGAATGATCCGGGGCCGCGAGTCAAGAAACAGGTAACGAAGTTTTCAGGTGTGAGTGCGGCCGGGTTCGTTTGGTTATGGTATTGAAAAGCTGACTGATCAAATGTGGCGCTAACAGATCCAATCTGCGCTCAAAGCCGGATTGAGACACTACCTGTTAACACCTCTGCGTCATCACCTGACGATGAAGGATACAAGTTCTCTATGAGCGTCGGCAACGGACTCGGAAGTACGCAGTTCCAACCTGGATGGCGCGTTCGGCCCACAGAACGTTTTGGATTGGCCTTCCTTTTAGCAGGCATATTCAAAACTAACCTCGCTCACCAGCGTGGGCGGAGTCGAAATCAAATTGCCGTCGCAGCATTGTGTTCAAACTAGCAGCAGAGGTCGTAGATTTCTCTGCGGTCTCCTTGCAGAAGCTGTAATGATGAGTTCGAGATTCGGTTTGTTTTTTATTAAGGACCATGATTTTGAGGGGACCGTATTATGTAAGGAGGTCAAGCATTTGTTGTTTTCCCAATCGACTCTATGAGACCCAGGCGAAACCTCACCTCGGAAAGGATACTTGGGTCGGTAGCACACCTCAAGTTCGGCCGAGTGCTTTGCTGTGAGGCTGTTTTCAATGCTGTCCCCCAGCACCAACAGCCATGTCTAGCTGGAGCATACCAATATCAAATCCGTGTTTGAAGGCGCTATCATCATTCGGATCTTGTATGTTGAGGGTAGCTCATTACTACAAGGCCGAGAAGCAACTGTGGGATTGTTCTTCACTGCTTGTGCGGTGCACGGTCTTGCATATCTCATCGTTGACGGCTACAAAGCTCCCTACCTCGTCGGCTCTTGCATTAAAGACTAGAGCCGCGGAATGAGTTGCTCCAATGGTTTCTGGATAGGAAGATGTGCCGCTCGAGGATCGAGACCGAAGCTGAAATGTGCTAGAATTGAGAGTGCACGTACAGTTGCTTGCTCAAGCATCCGAGTTCCAGCTAAGGGCAACCCGAAGCGTCCAAGGCGCATTCTTGAATCAGACTGGCTGAGACTTTATTAACAATTGCATCACTTGCTACTGACTGCCCCATCTTTTATACTATCCAGAATCAATAACCCCACTGGTAAGCAGGCTCGGCAAGTGCGGTCAGCCGGAGGACGGTCCAGGCTCAGAGAACGGCTCAGACTTAAAAAACTCAGGCTTCGACAGCTTAAGCTTGCTTGAAGGTATTTCTAGCCTGAGATGCTGTGCAAGAATCGTCAGCAACGTCACAATAATGTAGCAAATCGCGGAAGCAAGAGTTACTGACATCCATAAGAACATTAAGCTTACTGTTCATGTCACCAACCGTGGGGGTTAGGTCGTCAACCTTCTGGTTGAGCCCGTCAACCTTCTGGTTAAGCTCAATAATGCCCTCGGTGTTGGCGGCAGTCAAGAATGCTGGATCATCTTTTGAATGGGAGTAGCCAGGTCAGTACAAGTTGAAGTCGACAATACCAGCATCGAGGGCACCTACTCTGACAGCTGAGGAGAATGAATCGGCGGCCATTGGCCAAGTCATGTATCAGTGGGAAATCATCTCGAGTTACGAGCTTGAAGATCTCCATAGCTCGATCGTTGAGAATATCCTTCCTGATCGGGAATCCTACAAATTAGAAAGTTCCACGTCAGATTCGGCATCGGGAAACGCTATATCCGAATGTGATTCCACACGCACCAAGGAAAGCATACTGAACGATGTCATTGACACCCAAATTGTCCATGTCCTGTCTGCGACGTTGTCGGGCTAATAGAAAGGTTAGGCTTCGTTCCAGTTGAACTGCTTTCTGGGCGAAAAGACGTGCATCCACTGAGAACTCCCCGACGACATACAACGAGTTCACCATGGCGACATCCGAAAGTGCGTGCTTCAAGACATTTCGATGAGTGGGCGCGGGGCCGGTTTGACGGATCATTCTGCTGGTGAACCTGCCCAGGCTCCCACGGTCTTGACGCGTACTACCCTTTTTGTTTATAATATGGGTAAACGTCGTGTGCGGCAGTACCGGGAAGTTATCAGAAGTGGTGAACGAGTCGGTGGGTGGTGCGTGGAGAAGCATATTAATTTCAAGTTCAGTTGCCGTTTGCCACGTTGAGCAATGCCCCTTGAACCCCTCCGAAAACATGGTTCTCATCTTCGCGAAATCGCCAGAATCCGTGGCCTCACGAAAATTGCGGACTTGACACTGACTCCGCCTATGCTTGTACTGTTCCAAAGTATAGGCGGAGTCAGTGTCAAGTAAGAGGTCATCCTCGCTGGTTGTATCCGAAAGAAAGATACTAAGTATTCGCATTCGGCAGGTCGTTTCGTATGACTTCCCGAGAAAGGAATTAACGACTGGGTGGAGCGCCGCATCTGCCCTTCTGGTGCTCCTCACACTCATTGTGCTTGTTGGTTCGCGTATGGTCGATGCGGTTAATGCTTAGTACCGAGAAACGTGCAATGGTGGTAGTGGTATTAGTAATTGATCTATGCAATCTAGAACATTCCCGCGAGTTAGTAGGGAACGGGAAGCAGACGCTGGACGGTGTGAGAGAGGAGAAGGCTGTTTATAAATTTGGAGCTGTATAGAATTTTCGACAGGTTGAGTAAACAAATGGACCTTATTTTTCACAAAAGGAAAAACGTTGGGTTTCATATCGATGAGAAGAGAGTAGACCCGCCCAAAAAGCATGCCATATACTCGGCGCAACGGCGAGTTTCCGTAAATAGCATTGCAGTTGACCCAAAGCATCCGCAGGAAGCGGGCGATGGCGCGTATTGCTTATGTAATCATATGTACTTCCAACTCACAACTCTGCAAAGTTCGCAAATGAAGAGCAATGAGCAGCTTTTGCTGAAATCGAGGAGGTCGCCCTTCGAACCCTGCTCCACTTGCTCGCTTGCCGATCATTTTAATTACGGCATTTTCCTTTTATGTATGCGAAGCGCGCTGGCACCAGCTCTGAATGCTCCGTCTTTCTATCAACTCTCGAAACAAACCTTACTATTTCTCTTGGCTTCATCCTGAGTGCCGCCTGCCCATAGATACATACCCGGGTTCTCTGATTCCAAGATCTATTTTAGTGTCCCTCGCTGCGTTGGAGCGTTGGAGCTGTCAAAGACGCGTTCTCCGTTTTCCCAGCAATGTCAAGTGTGGTTGAACATTTTCGACGACAAGTGCGATGGTAATCCATTGAATCCGTCACTGCAATTCAGATGTTGCCGCTTCAGTCTGCTGAAACCGACCGGAAGGGTGCACTGACGGAGTTTACTGTGGCCTCGTTGACGACCGGTGGTAATGAAGTGGTACTACACTCTCTTCAGAGCAAAAAGACAAATAGAAATTTAGTGCACATTCCTCTTCGTTTCTCCCTCACACTTCTTTGTATTCCGCTTCGCCACGTTCGGCCCGTTCCGTTCCCGTTGGAGCAACTTCTGTAACTAGTGGAAAAATATTTAGGAGCGTTCAGGTTAACATCTGGACTAAAGAGCACTCGTCCGTCGAATGGATGGTTTCAGCGATGCTAACGCAGTCATAACAATGCGAGTGGGAAACCCCCAACCCCGTCCCCCCCCCCCCCCCGGGGAAGCTTACCGCTTCGGCGTTCCATACTACTGTGAAAGCATACGTGTGTGATCAGCGTGCATTGATACCCAAGCAAATGCAGCTGTGGCCTCACTTCTGCGAATTGCTGGTCCCAGACAAACGCTCACAACGCGTTGTTTTTCAGAAGACTTTTCTTTGGACCTTTTCGCAACGGTTGTGAAACCTTTCTATCCAACAAAACCCGGAGAATCATTGTCTTGGGAAGTGATGCACTTGGTGTTTTGCTCTACAGCGTGGTGGAAGGAGTCGGCGCATCGCTGGCTGGATGCAAGCTGGGTGGTACGCGACCATGCAGACGTTGTGGGACGTCCCATCACTTGCAAAGACGGACACCGCAATGGTTGATTACTTCATGACAGTCTTTTCTTTTGATGGTTGGATACCGCTTCGCGCTCATGTTTATCTGTGGGCGATCGATACTGCCTGGGTGCTGCAGGTTGTGGGATCCTGATGCCGTTTGCAACAGCAACATGCGGGGCGTTCCCAAGCTAGATCTCCTCGGAGCCAATCAGCAAAGCAACCCGCGTGGGTGGACTTTATAGGCAAGGTGGTCATGTAAGCGAACCCTCATCCCCTGCTGACTTGTTTCATCCTGTTGGTATTGAGGCGTTTGTTGGGTTTCCCCCCGGTTGCGGTGAATCCGACGGGACGTCGTTTCGCAACGATGTATACCGGCCCTTCATCCCTCTTCAGTGCCTTGGATGCGACATGATGCACGTTTGTTGGTTTCCCAATGGACACGTTGAATCCGGCGGGACGTCTGCTTATGGGTGAAACCCTCGTGAAGAAGTTGAGCAACATGGATACGAATCCGGGGTAGCCCTGTCTTACATACGTGTACAGTAGTAGTACAATACACACTTCACGTATTATATTGCTTTGGCATTCACCAGCCTTCAGCTTTTCCTGCCATTAAAGAGGTCGGTGGTTCATATATGGCGCTCGACAAAAGGGTGTCCACATTGGAAGTGGCATATTCAAAGGTCCACGAAGGTAGCGCATTGCATGGCACCGAGAAATTCTGATGTGAAATGAAATCCGTCACATATCTTGCACTATGGTACTATGAGGGCTCACAGCCTGTTCTTCTTGCAGCGATTGCAAGCCAGCATATGACATCGATTACACCTAAACAGATAGTGCGGAAGATGCATCGTGCATTCCTCGCATCGTCCTCCACCATGACGATACTGCCAAACTCGATGATCACATTCGTGATTGAACCGTAGATTTTCAACTTCGCGCAATATCCGGGTTGCCTGCCCCATACCGTTGACGGCGAACACACGCCGCTCGGCTTGTTGGTACAACCGGTCTTCATTCCATAGCTCGCACGAGTATTGCTTCCAAGGTGCCTCACATTGATAACAGAATTCGGCACGGCAGTGGCAGGTCATATGATTGCTATGAGGACCCATTTGCATTAAAAGGTACGTTCGCTCCGATTGTACACGCGAAACTCACCATCCAAGCGTCAGCTCAATAGTTCGACGGCAATTGTAGCACTTCTTCCATCCCATTTCCCGTTCAAGTCCCTGTAAAGCTTGAATTGCCGGATCGCGTTCGCATTCCTGTGCTCCATGGGCCGGATTCTTACAGTGAACACACACGTGGGTTTGGCATTCGGGACAAGTGCCCACGTCGCCGGTGATGTCTGTTTCAGGCAAGAGGAAAGCGGAGCAAGTGATGACGGGGCAGTAAGTTGGATTCTCGCAGCTGAATTCAATCTTCTTTCTGCCGAAAGCAATGTAACGGTCAGCATTAAGTACTGCTTTGATGTGGTGATCCGAGATCTCCTGTCGACAACATCGAGGTGGCATCAAAGAAGCATCGACCATGGAGTGTTCCACTAGCTCTTCGAGGCATCGTCGATCGTAGTAATCTCCGCAAGTTAGCGCGACGGTTGCGTTTTCCGCAATGGGTTCCAGGCAGATTGCGCATGTGAGTTGTTGTGGACTTTTCTCGTGCGACCATTCTGGAGTTAGACCACTGCTTTCTCCCCGCTTCAACAGCCCATACGCTATCGCCAAGTTTTCTTCTTGCTCTTCCAACTCTTCAGTAACATCACTCGCCATTTTCTCACTGCCACATACAAGAGTTAACCCGGAAAGCATTTCCAACAAAACTCGAGACTCGGCATCCACATCGCCATCCTCGCTCCTCGCATCAACTGCCCACTCTCTATTCGACCCGGCAGTAGCGCAAAGTCCTGTAGGTCCCTGTCCGTTGACACCAGCAACTCCCAAGGCCATTTGACGATCCCTTCCTCTTGAACATTCTGATCACTCAATTCCTTCAGAGTCTGATAATCCGTTAGAACGGCATTTTGTAAACTGGCAGCAAACCGCAATGAAGCAGCCGTTTGGTTGACTTCATCCTGATAGATCTGCCGGGCGAGGACTGCATCGTCGACTTCTGTTTCGGGCTTTTTACCTTTGTCACTCCTTTCCAGGTGCTCCAGGTCAGCCAGCTGAATCTCAAGGATCAGCTGTTCCGATAGCACGTCCATACTATCCAACCACGGTAATCGTCGGGAACTCGCATACAGGAGGCCCTCTTATGACTGTTAACGAGGTGAGCGGTCCGTTTGTATCAGTTTCTTTGACAGGTTCCAACGCGGGAGCTTTGACAGCTCGTCAGCGCCCGACATGCCATGCTCACATGTACCCAGCAGCCTTGTGCGCATGTGGTACTATCTCGTGCACGCCGAATTCAGCTTCCGTAGGCTTTTATGAGAAAAAGCCCTAAATCGGTTTACGGTCTGTGAGCTAACACAAGCAATCATCGAACATGTCTCTTCCTTCAATTCATACAGGACTCGGCGACCGTTGAACAAACATTCGACCAAAGGTTTCGCTCTCCCTAGTTATCACACCTCATTCGTACTCAGCTCCTCGTGCTCAACTCCTCCCGTTGGCACAAACTCATCAAAGTCGGTGACACCTCGATGCGCGAGTGCATTCACTTGTATATCCCCACATAGCACGTCTTGATATCCGACCGATCGAAAATGAAAGTTGCTACCCTTCGGAGGGCTGTTCTGTTGATTTGCAGGTGAACGACTGCTAACCGTTCAGGTGCCGTACCTAGCTGCTTGTAAAGCGCTTTTTATACATTACATATCGTACACCGCCTTTCCCACTTTCTGCATCTGTTGTCGCACTTTGGACCCTTTGCACTTCATTTGCTTTCTTTTTCTCGCCCGCGCTTCAAACCCGTACGAATCACGAATTATCCCCGTATTGAGGGCACATTGTGTTCACCCATATAAGAAGAACAGCAATTGCGAAACGACAATAAGGAAACTATTGGCGCCGGAACTGGTTTGCCTTCCAGGATTTGCTCTTGGAGCGTGAAGCGCTTCCTAAACAAGGGAACATCCATCTAGTGGCAGCGCTGATGGAAAGGAAGGTGCTGGCTATTCGGTACATATATTGCCTCGCTACACATTTACTACAACCATAATTACAGAATTACACAACTGACGACGCGGACGAAGAATGGAGCCGCCATCTCCGAACTTAGTAACTCAATAAGGACGTCCCTGGTGGATCCAACCACCCGGAGGGCTGCTGTTGGGACGCATATTGGTGGTTGCTTGGTTAGGGAATTGATAATGGCCGACATCTACATAGTAGTATGGTTGACCATTTGGGGATGCCGGTCGCGTGTGAACTCCTCCGTTTCTCAAGACGGATGGAGCGTTGGAGTGACGCCTGGGAGACGCTGTCAAGTTTGCAAGCGGTGTATCGTCCTCGTCCGCCGTTGCAGTTCTGGCCTGCAGAAGATTGGAGGTGTCGCTCCCTTTGGGCGAATTCGGCTCGTTCGTCAATTCCTGGGTTTCTTCGCTTACAGGAATGACCTGCACCAATGGACCGCCCTGGTTATATGATGTAGGTGATTGAATCTGAGGCACATAGCGTGTGCAAGGGGAGAGATCCAAGCGATAGCCGTCGGGATCGCTATCCAAACGTCTTTTGTCGTCACCTTTTCCGTCGTATTCCATGTCCCCTTCTTCCTGGTCCTGCTTCTTCCGGCCGCGCACTTTAGGTTTGGGATCTTTTGTAAAGTATCGCGCTTGAATCCAACGACACAAATGGTTGGCAATCTTGCCAAGCGGGCGTTCCAAGATGTAGTGAAATACCGCAGAGATGGCCATGCACAAGGTGAACACAAAAATAACACCGTCAATGCCCACTATCTTGTAATGAACAACAAGGTGAATAACACATGGATGTGTGAGATACAGCGGGAAACTGACGTCGCCGGCAAAAGTGAAAAAAATCCACATAAAGCACCGTGCAAAAGTGCCGTTGCGCGATGTCACGCTCACCAAGAAGCAGATGAGAGCAGAACCCACTGTGGGCCAGTCTTTCATGTGGTCGGCGTACCACGACGGAGGCGTAACTGGGACGTATTGTTTGAGAATCAGACGTCGCCAGTACGGAAAAGACAGGAGAAGACAGACAATCAGCGCCCAGCAAATCAAGTCTCCAATAATGGATATCCACTTTGCTGATTTTCCCTTGATCTTCTGGTTGTGTTTTGGTTTGGCAGGGTCGTAGATGACGTACCCGTATTGGGCACAAACGTGATAGAAAAACGCAGTCAAACTACCCATCCAAAATCGACGCACAAACGGAGGTAGATGGTAATAGTCAAAAGCGCCGTGGCTCGACCAGAACAACGGTGCAACCAAAAAGTTAAAGAGCGACAGCGCGATCAGGAGCAGGCCACGGCGGCCGAAGCGGTAATAGACATGCAAGACACGGTTATGTAGCCCCTTGCGGTAATGGCTCTGCATCTCCTGTTCAGCTGACCCTAAGCCGTAAGGATAGCCAGGCGGGTTTGCCTGAATACCCATGGTCCACTCGCCGAGCTTGTCTTTGCGCTCCGCCATCTCGTACAGGACGATGAAGATCGGCACAATGAAGTAGTACTCGAACTCGGGTGGGATGGTCCAAAAGATAGAGTTGACATCCCGGAATACCATATATTTGAAGGCCGTTTTGAATGTGAACGGTTCGTAATTTCGTAGATCGGCGTATACAGAGTGCAATGACGGAATTGCGGCGGCGAGGATGAGCACCACGTAGTAGATTGGTAGAATACGAAATGCCCTGCGGATCACAAATTTGATCCACCGTACGCTGATCCACGGCATCATGATCCCATTCTCAGACCATTTCACATACTTGGCA
The DNA here is from genome assembly GCA_025558075.1 of Gaertneriomyces semiglobifer. NCBI lineage: Eukaryota > Fungi > Chytridiomycota > Chytridiomycetes > Spizellomycetales > Spizellomycetaceae > Gaertneriomyces > Gaertneriomyces semiglobifer. The sequence goes on from JAHLKF010000046.1 coordinate 20,948, forward strand.
TCGGCGGGCTTCTGCCGTTCAGTGAGCGGCCTAACAGTGAGGAGGAAGGCAGATAGTACGAAGAAGAACACCACAGCCACGTTTCCTAGCTCGGTAAGCTCCTCCCAGCCAGCAAGATACGTTTTAGCTCCATCCCCGCCGAACAAGTGCGAGCAAACCACCCCAAGAGCGGCGACTCCACGTAAACCTAAAGTCAAACATGCTTCAGCGAAAATGAAACTGAACCACCCAAGTTCATTCGGGCTCACCAGTCAAACATGGCACAGAAAAGAATGGTGGAGGTGGCCGTTCTTGCACTTCTGTTTCGTTCGTAGGTTTCTCCGCCTTCTCCTGAGTAACATTCAAAATCTGTACATTCATTTCGGCGTCTGGAGAAAGTGACTGAAGAGAGCCCACATCTTCTTTGCCTTAGAGTACAAGATCACTCGTACTGCTTGACGGTGTCACTGCGCATTCTGACAACCTTTAGAGAGTCCCTCCCACCACTTTCCACTGTCGTGCTACACATGCAATTGCGCTCTGTCGTTTCCATGTGCTGGCGGAACCGGTTGCACAGCTCAATTCTTTGAGCGGGACATCATCCAATATCCGATCATGGTCAACTGCCAAAAGAAAAAAAGGCCATCAGCCTCAGCAGTAAACAGCCACCACCTCCTTTTCGCTCTCCCGCCGTGCTCAGCGCCTAGCTTTTTTTGGCGCTGTTCCTAGCGGGCTTGGTGTCATTATTGCTATCATGGTCTATACTATCAGGGATAACGCCCACACACGCGGTAGCTGCCAACATCTTCACGCGTGCAAAAAGTTACCAGCACACCGCAGACAACCGGAGAGTGCCATCTCCTCAGCGAATTATTGCTTTGGTGACGGAGGGATTTGGGAGACCGGAGGAAGGGGCGGGCAAAGGCAAAATGGTGAGCGGGAAGAAAGTGTCAAAATAACCGGGCGGGAACACAAGGTGCAGAACCGCCAACGGGAGCGAACAGAAGGGATGCCACAACCGCTGCACTTTGATGACAGATGGCGTTGGAACGGTTGTTTGCTAGTCTTTCAGACTGTTACTTTGAGCTTCCAACCGAACCACTCGAGCACTGGAAAGAATGTTGAACATATTGTGGGCAGTGTTGCTGGCGTTCTCCTGGCTTGAGGCTGTCGTTGGGGCAGATCCACTGCTGCACGTTCAACAGGTGAGATAGGTCCAGTGCCCTCATTTGCAGCTCGTACCCAGTCTAACAGTTTCATTGGTAGCTCAATTACACTGGATATGCGGATGGATCTCCCAATGCGCTCTCTTTCAGAGCCAAATCTGACGACTACGAGTAAGTCTTGACACTTCCGGATTTTGCAAGATCAATCAGTCAACCAACAATTTTGCCTGCGAAATATTAGCCTTCCATATAAAATGCTCGAACCGGTCGGCGGCAGGCGTTTTCATGTAGCTATTGTTCATCAGACCTTTGGTACCATCTCTCGAGTTAGTCCCGAAGATTTCTACGCCCCCGACCCGGAAGACACTACTTTTACAGTGCACGTAACCTTGCCTTATGCTGGTGTGTACGTCATGCACGCCCACTTTACCATCCATGTGGAGAACTTGAGTGTGAACATCACCATACAGCCTGCTGAGTCCAGCATGTACATCGAGGCGAAGGATGGCCCACGAGGGGACCCGGTCCCTCTAAAGTGGGAACAACTGGTCACAGGTGAGGATCTTGTTGACGAGCGGTCATTCGTCATTTGATTAGGGATGTTAGCGTCCATCACTGATACAGTCAAAACACTATTCATTTTATCAAGGTCAGATCCCAGGTGCGAACGACAAGCTAGCGGAGCCTTGGGTGTATGCCGAGCGAGAAGTCCAAATTGATACCAGTACAGCAAGTCCACCGTCTGGTTGGAACAGGGATGGCACCTTCTTTGTGACCATGTCTGCCGGGTCCGGCCCAATAAAGCCTGAGCTTTGCCGGACCTTTACCCTCTCCTATTTTACGGTCGACGAGACCGGCAATGCGGTGGAAGCGACACAGTTTACCAAACTCTGGGGTGCAGACGCTCAAATCGACGTATTCAGGCACGATTTTCGCTATGCTGGTCGGCACAGTGTCGGGTACCGCCTTCCATCGAATAATACCTGGCAGGCAACGTGCGCTCCTCCTGAGGATCTGACGAAGCTCGCTACCAACGGCACACTTTCCCACAAAATCGGGTTTGGTATCTATTTCTTCGAACCCGGGAAATACCAAGCGTTGATTCAGACGATTGTCAACGGATACGTTGTCACCAACTCATACTTCATCGAAGTCAAGCATCCGGTGGAACTAGCGCAATCTGGGGATGCCAGATCGTTTGTGGCAATGGATACATTTATAAGAGTGTTAGTTGGGGTGGTCTTTATTCTTATCATTCGCCTAGTGCCACCATTCTAGACACTTTGTGCATTGCATCATTTACCGTTGCTATTAGCTTTGAATATCAGATACTGTTTGCGCCAAGCGGTCAAGCTGCATCTTGGAGCAGACCTTAGCAAGTGCGTATCTTCACTGTCATAACGTGGATCAATCGCATAATGCAATGACAAGGAGTGTTGCCGCAATACAAAACACTTCTCATTTCGGTAACAAACGACTACATCTACATCGAGGTCACCCATCCACCTAGTACGACGGCTCCAACGACGATCGACTTGTGTACCCCAAGCGAATAACCTAAATTACCCCGGCAGTCGGCGTCTCCGGCCTCACAATACTCTTTCCTTTGTAAGGTTACCGGACACGGTTTCCCGGTCCCCGCAGCCTGGACCATCACTGAACCGGTGCTAATCTTGATGTTGTCCTTGCAGCATGTGTAATCTGACCAAACCACCATACAATCAATCGAGAGAGGGTTTTGAGGTTCTGGGCGAGGTGCGCATTCCACGCAAGTTAGGTAGAGGATAATGGAGAGAACAGCGACCAGTTGGGCTTTGAGGAAGCGCATGCTTTCTGTTCTGAGCTTGACGTATCGTCCTCGGGGTCTGATCTGTGAAAGTGTCCGGACGTAGATCTAGATGCTGTATGTCACAGCAACAACCAGCACTCAAACGCATACATTCGTCGAGGCACACTGTTGCCCATCAGCATCCTGTTTTTTTGCCAGTGCCGTTCTACATAATAAGTATCAGTAGGTGAGAGCAGGGGCTTTTTCATGTTTGTGCCTGCAGATGCGCCAACAACAACCCGCTCAGCGTTTCCCCGCGTCATTCGCAATGCATTGCACACACATGCTGCATGCAGCACTATCAATCCAACCGGAACTCAGCTCACCACCGACGTACATGCTCCTGCTTGCTGTGTTGCTAGATAGATCTATAGTCTAGGTCTTCGGCATGGACTCGCACACGCTTGTCGGCATGCTGTCGGCGGGGCGCATCTCCCGCCCATAACAAGAGGCTTATGGCTCAGCCGGCTCCGTTTCCGTCTGCTGTCGGTGTCTCGACCTCCACCCGAATAGCAGATCTGCAGGCGGCTGCGCTTAGTTAGGGTGTTTGGCGAAATCACCGTCGCTACCTCTCAAATCTGGCAGGATCGCACAATTATTACTGTTGACCTCCCCTACATGTTTGTTGGGATTCAAAGCGTTTCCAGGTAGTTAGGCAAGAAACTATTGCTCTGCTGTCATTGCTCTTATTCACTAATCGAATCCTTGATAGTGGTACATCCGTAAAATGCCACTTCAAGAGGACCGCTTTCAAGAGGAAGAGTCTTCCGACGACTCCTTGACTTCCCTCACCGAACTTGTGAGTCCTACGGTCGATCATATTGCGCGAACTCTACGCAAGCGCTACCGAAATGGGAACTATTTCACAAAGCTCGGAGAGAACACGTTGTTGGCCGTCGGGTCGCCTGCCCTTGCGCTAAGTTGTGCACCCGACGTTGGTACAACATATGCAAAGTGGGCCGTGGACGTGTCTGAAAATAAAGAAATGCTACCGCCGCATATTTTCGATATGGCCGCATCGTGCTTTTACCATATGGCCCGCGATGCCGAGAATCAATCCATCACGTTCTTTGGTAGATATTTAAACTATTGCATTGACTTCAATTCCAGCGTTATTAAAGTTGGATGCCTTCCAGGTGGTGACGAAAGTGGTAAATGTGAAATACGAAAACTTTTCGTCCGGCAGCTTTTGTTGCTGAGTACAGTACCCGAAGACATTCAATATCAACGTACTCTTGTGGCTGCAACGTTAATGGACACTGTGTTTGACGCGTTCGCAAATGCCAGAACTGTTCGCGGTCGTAATGCGACGCAAATCTGCCGATACGTCGAGTATCAGTACGACGACCTTTGGAGGCTAATCGGTGTTGGCACGATCGCCCATCATTTGGATACGCGCCGCATTTCCCACGCTCATGGCGGCAAAAATGATACTTTTCCTATTTTCCAGTACATGCTTGCCGGGTTGAAACCTGAGGAGAAAACTCAGTGGAAACTCGGAGAAGGGTCGTCCTTCAAGTATCTTCAAGAAAACCCGTTCTTCCACAGTGCGGCTGACGATAAGTACATGTTCCACGAAGTACAAAAAGCGCTGAAAAACTTGCGGATCGGGTTCAACGTGCAAAAGCAACTTTTTCAAGTTCTCGCCGCCATCCTGCATCTGGGAAACATAACCTTTGCTGATGATACCTTGAACCCAAATAATCCTTGCAGTGTATCTAATGGCGACGAGCTTGTTACCACTGCAACATTGCTTGGAGTTGACCCAGGGCGTTTGGAAGAGGCACTTGTGTATAAGTTCCGCGTCATAGGGAGTCAGCATGTCTCCATGTTTATGAACAGCCGACAAGCTGCCGCTCATCGGGATCTCGTCGCTGCAACCATGTATCAAAAGCTGTTTGCTTGGATGGTGAGAAAAATGAACGCTTGTCTGTGTAAGAATTACGCAGACGAAGTGAATGCCGCAATCCGAGTATTAGATATCCCAGGGTATCGGGACGAAAAGCCGAACTCGATTGATGGCTTGCTATATAACATGTCGAACGAGCAACTTCACCATTTTGCAACTGTTTGGAGTCATGAACGCTGCCAGCTTTACTCTCAAGAGGGGGTTCTTTCTTTTGCCGTGACAACGGAGGAAAGTCGTTTGACCGCGATAGCTCATTTGATTGCTCCAGACGCCGGCCTTCTTGATCTGATCAACGCAGAGTCTATCAACTGGCTCAGCGGGGACGACAAGGAAGATGGATCTGCACAGCCTCTTCCTCCCTCTATCACTTCGACGTACGAACTCGTCACTCGCGACGCAGAAGACCATGTTCAGACATCGTGTTTGGGCTTCCGCATTGAGCACTTCCACGGTGCGGTAGCTTATGACTTTTCGAGAATAGCAGACTCGAATCTTGAGGTTCTATCGACCGCATCGACGTCGATTTTCACTGGCAATGGACGAGCCGCTCCGCCATGCGCCAACGGCTTCATTAGGAATCTATTCTTTGACGGCTTCGAAGACGTAGTGGAACCCACGGCAATCATACCCAACTTTGCGGAGACGTCTAACCGAATTGTTGGTGCCATGAAAGATGGATTACCGTGGTTTGTCCTATGCCTCGACTCGGGTGACTCTGGCTTGGATAATAAGTGCGATCCTGTGACTCTTAAAGCAGAGATATCAAACTACCAGGTCACTCACCAGGTACAGATTCGAATGGCTGGCGATTACATTGCTGACTACAGCCACGAAGACTTTATCAACCGCTTCCATGCCGTCATCCTTGGCCAGTCGCAAGTTACGGACGAAATTGATTTCACTGCGTTGTGCGAAGAGTTCGCGGCAACCATGGGATGGAGTGAAGATACCATGGGGTTGGGCCTCGAGCGCGTTTTCCTCACTGAAAGAGCGTGGCGGTTTTTACATGATCGCCTGCGGGCGCACGAGCATGAGACTCATCAACAAACCTGGAACCCACGGATCGGCGATGCTGTCCCGGATTTTGCTAAAGGCTTCCCAGATAATATGACGGACATTGATAGTGATGGGGATCCAACATCTACCATGGATGCAGACATCAGATACATTTCTACACAGGAAAAAGAAAAGGAGCAGCTGCTGATACCTGAAAAAGAAGAGAAACGGCCCCGAACAGCTGCACGTAGTAGATGGCTTTGCTGCACGTGGTCTTTGACTTGGTGTTGTCTTCCCTTCTGCCTTTCTACATGCGGCCGGCTGAGACGCAAGGAGGTACAAATGGCATGGCGTGAAAAGGTCGCATTATGTTTGATTATATTGTTGATGTGTATCATTCTGCTGGGGTTCATCATTGGACTTCCTTTGCTGTTGTGCGTGAAACAAAAGGTATTGTCTATAGACGAGGTTCGGCATCAAGCGACAACCCGCAATGTATGGGCATACGGCTTTGGAAAAGCTTATGATCTCAACGCGCTTGCAAAGGGTCATGACAACATTGGGGTCGACATGAATACTTTCCGCAGTTTATCTGGGAAACACATAGCCAACATGTTTTATCCCGTTGACTTGTGGGATCAGTCATGTCCGGGCATAGCTGCACCTAGTGTCGCTTGGGACAATATCCCTCGGCGCCCAGTGGCTCCGGATCTCAGGCATCGAAGTCCCGGTGTCAATTACTTTGACAGCCTGAGCAAGGCAGCGAAGTTCGACATTGCCTTTCACTGGGATTACATTCAACAGCAAACGAGACTGAACCGAACTTGGATAGTTCTGTATGAAAAGGTCTACGACGTGTCTACCTACAAGGAAAGTGAGTTTTTTCAACAGCCGCTTATTTCAAAGATTTTTCAGCAGCTGCAAGGGACTGATGCCACGGCGGAATGGGAAACGGCGGTGCCTTCCGCCGAGCGTGCGGCAATCATGAGTTGTATGGATCGGCTCTTCCTGATGGGCGTCGTGGACCATCGCTTGGATCCGGGATGCCAGTTTGCCAATTATATCCTTCTCGCTAGCTCTATTTTGATTATCCTCGTCATTGGCACCAAGTTCTTGGTTGCCGTGCAGTTTACGTCTGCCCCACGTGTCAACCCATCATCCCTCGATCGATTTGTCATTTGTCAAATCCCTTGTTATACCGAAAGCGCTGCGTCCCTTCGCAAGTCTTTGGAATCGCTAGCCATTACCGACTATGAGGATTTGCGCAAGCTGTTGTTTGTGATTTGCGATGGCATGGTCGTCGGCACTGGAAACACTCGACCTACGCCGCAAATCGTGCTGGACATCCTAGGGGTGGACCCCAAAACTCACGCGGAGCCGTTAGCCTTCCAATCTGTTGGTGAAGGCGATATGCAATTCAACCGAGCTAAAATATACTCCGGCCTGTACACGGTTGAGCGGAAGGGGGTGTCACATACAGTACCGTTCATTGTGGTGGTGAAAGTGGGTAAGCAAACTGAGCTTGTCCGCCCAGGCAACCGAGGAAAACGTGACTCGCAACTGCTGTTGATGCAGTTCCTCTCGCGAGTTCACCAAAATGCGGAAATGACACCCTTGGAACTCGAACTTTACCGGCATATGGCTGAAGTTATCGGTATTCATCCCTCCATGTACGAGTTGATGCTCATGGTGGATGCGGACACTGAGGTCGCCCCCAATTCCCTAACTCAAATGGTTCACGCGATGATGCATGACAAGTCTATCATTGGACTATGCGGGGAGACGGTGTTAGCCAATGCGAATCGATCCTGGGTGACCCGGATCCAAGTGTACGAGTACTTTATCTCGCACCATCTGACCAAAGCCTTCGAGTCCATTTTTGGCGCTGTGACTTGTTTACCGGGGTGCTTTTGCATCTACCGTATACTGTCAGAAAAAGGGCCAATGCTGATATCATCTAAACTTATTGATGATTTTAAAGAGAATCAGATCGACACCTTGCATTTGAAAAATCTATTCCAGCTGGGAGAAGATCGCTTCCTTACCACACTGGTTATGAAGCACTTCCCGCACATGAGGACCGTGTTCAACACCCACGCCAAGTGCAAGACGATAGCACCCGACAAGTGGAAAATTCTACTGTCGCAACGTCGCAGATGGATTAACTCAACAGTGCACAATTTATTCGAACTCTTGTTCATCCGTCGCCTGTGTGGCTTCTTTTGCTGTTCCATGCGGTTTGTAGTGTTCTTGGACCTACTGTCAACGCTGATTCAACCTGCTGCCGTCGTTTACATCGCATACCTCATTTATGTGATTGTATCTCAGACCAGCTCCTTTCCGGTCATATCGTTGGCACTTTTGGCAGCCATATATGGTTTGCAAATCATCGTCTTCGTGCTGAAGAGGGAATTGAAGCAGATGATTTTTATGTTTGTTTACATTTTCGCTATTCCCATCTTTACGTGCTACTTGCCGCTATACAGCTTTTGGCACTTTGACGACTTCTCCTGGTGAGCCCTCGTCTAGTGAAATTCATTCCAATTCGTTCAAAAACTGAAGTGTACATTTGTAGGGGCAACACCCGCATAGTGTACGGCGAGCATGGAAAGAAGACTACGCAGGTAGCGGACGTCGGCAAATTCGACCCAAATTCAATTCCGAAATGCAGGTGGGAAGATTTCCAACAGAAGAAGGCCGCGGAGGTGCTCGAAGCGTCAAAGGAAAAGGGGGATAAGAGCAGTAGCGGCTGGCGATTGAGCCAACGCCCAGTTGCGAATCAAGCCGGCCGTAGTAGTGTTGTTAATCAACGCCGCGACAGCGGAATGATCAAATCCTACACCGGCTCAAGTGGTAATTTGCCGGAATTCTCCGGGTCGAAAGTGCCATCTCCGCGTTCTGTGGTGGACGCTAGCTTTCGCAGGAGCGGGTACGACGAGCAATCCGTCAACCTAGGTTTGACTGGCCGCCGTATGTCACCGGCGGGCTTAGGCGGCGATGGCTTTGTTGGTCCGTTCCGCGGTGTTGGAGTTCGCTCGACAATGACACCTCCGCCGCCCATGGCACCCGAGTACCCACATACGCGGCAGCTCAGTAACAACCGTGCGATGGATTATTTCAGCCTACCAGTCGCGCCCTCCGGCCATCCAAGCATGGGGTATAACGCTGTCCCTACTTCTCCGCTGAATCCTAACGGCAACATGGAGATGTCGACTCGCGGTGCACGTCCAGTTTCTTACGACGCCATATTTACGCCGTGCCAGCCGCCTGACTACGTGCCGACGGTTTATTATCCACAACTTTATTCGGGATTCCCTCACAGCGAGCTTGCAGTCGTCGATCCGCAATCGTACCCTGCACCCGCCATACATCAGCCTTGCGCCCACATAGGTGCGAACGACATCCCGTTGACGCGATCTCCGGGACTGGACACACGCAATGATCTGTATGGGGTGGCACCATCACCTAAAAGTGGTAGCCCACCTTTTCCGGAGCAAGTGCAGCTGAACGCTGGGGCTTCCCCCGCACGACACATTGTTGTACCCGTACCGATGGTAAGGGATAGCCCGAGGAAGGGTTCCCAAACTCCCAGCCACAACTTGGGTTCAAATGACGTGGCATCCAGCACATCGTCGTCATCGCAGCATCGCACTGCTTCCCCGTCCCTTGGTGGCTCTGCCCCGGTGCGTCCGGTATTTCCAATGCCGCACCCAATGGAAAGGCGCGCATCGGAGATTAGACTCAGCGGCTTTATCCGCAAGAGGTCGCCCACCGGGGATACGGATTCCGATGATTCGGTACCTGGAGCAGCAGCGCTCGCCACCCACCGCGGCTCTTGGCGAAGTGGGGCTCCGGAGGCCGTTGCAGCGGAAGATCACCAGTTTCCGTCCAATGCAGACATACTTCTGACCGTACGCCAGTTTGTCCAATGTTCCGATTTGATGGCCATTACTAAGCGGGACATACGCGAGCAAGTTGCGCGACACTTTGGAGTGAGCATGGAAACCAAGCGGCAATTGATCAATGATTATATCCATGAGCTACTTGGCGGCGCTGGAAGTGAAGCTCGTTATTCGTAGACTCTTACTGATGTCTAATGTCCAATGTAAATTACATCGTTCAAAATTACACCCTGTTTATTGCATTAGAGTTTGTTACTGCATGCTCGATGAATTCCGCCCCAACTACCTATACCACCCACTTGGTTGGAAACCTACCGCGGGTAGATCGTTCGCTCCAGTTTGGCAGCCCCAACGACTCTCACAATATCATCAGAACTTAAGTTCGGTAATTGTCCCCACCGTATTTTCTCAGGTAGCCGATACGTCTGGCATCTGGTTAGTTCGCGAAACACGGAACCAGCACATCCAAACCCGCAAGGGCGATATCCTGCTTTTCCTCTTCTAGGACGACTGTCATTCGCTGGTAGAAATGAGTTCTGCAGAGAGCAGGTCGGCGCAAACACCCGAGCTTTCGCCTCCTTTTCCATGCCTACGGTGTATAATGTACGCTAAGCACACACATCCGGAGTGCACTTCAGTGGAAACGTGTCTTTACGAACTTTAAGCCGTACTCGCAGAAATGACGGAACCAAAACGGTGCTGGTTAGGATTGACCAAACTCGAGTCGTTCCTAGCGCCTGTAAACTCGGTTTCACATTACAATAATAAGGCGCACATTATATAGTGCGCAAAAGTAATGTCACACTCAATACATAATACAGCCGATACTAGTTCCAAAGAGCTGCGATGCACGTATGAGCAATGAATTTGGCTTATATCCATGGCTGGCACTAGCTGCCTCTTGTTCCCCGACGCGTCGATCTATTCCTTGGAATATAAATAAAGGGACGTCGCCTGTGGGCGACACAACACACCCACACAAGTCCTAGGAATCCCCTCACGTCTCTCTGCCTCTTCTCGTCTTGGGCAAGTCATGCCACACCTTCCACGGATACCGTCGCCGAATGTCTTTGCAAGGGATGGCAAAACGTGGGAAGAATTCAAGCAAGCACGAGATGGAAGTTCCCACCGCGCTTGTCACAGTGCACTCCCGTCATATCAGTTTGACGGGAGTGCACTGTGCCAGCGCTCGCGGAACTCGACTGGAATACGTTCTCGGAAACGGACAAGGTCAAGCTGCAGAGATGCATGTCCATGGTAGGTTTTCACTCGATGCCAATGCCGCTTTCCATGCTGCGAGAGAATTGCTGAGAAGTTCCATCGCATCATGGGATCCATGATGAAATCGATTTTTGTAGTCGCTGACAACAATTGCGTGTCGTCCGTGAATAAGGCATACGATTCCGCAAAGAAGTTCGGCTTTCGGTTTCCGCCTGAATGCGGTCCACAAGAAGTCTGATCTCCTTGCTTCGAGATGGCGGGATCGCCGCATAAAACGCCAATGCGAGGTACTTTTGGACTTCCTTTGCAAGGGCTGGTGAGTGCTTGTCAGCCTGCCAGAGACTGTCGACAATATTTTTCTGCTGACGTACGGCCTCGAGAAACTGTATAGGATGACGCAAAAAGCAGCAACAAAGCCATTAACCCTGTCTGGTGCACCTCATGTAAGGAGATGAGATGAAACAGGTGCTCAAGAACATGCGTGTGATGTACCTGTTCCCACAAGATGGTGGCTCCTTCCTCTGCAACGGATCCTTGCCGCTCCCGTTCCGCTAACGTCTGCTCATTGTTCCCTCTTCTTTGCAAGCGGGCAATATTCAAAGACTTGCTCGGCCGCCCATTGGATGATCTCGACTCCAAATGTTCGAGATATTTATGCACATCAATAGCTGCGGTAATGACGTTACCCTGATTCGCACGAGGTAACCGTCTATGTACTTGTCCTATATACAGAAGATTCAGGCAGGATGAAAGACGACGTTAATACATGGTTATTATGGGCATTGCGATCTCAGAACCAGTTGAAAGAATGAAAAAATCTCACCAGAAACAGGTCTAAATCATTGAAGTCTTTGAAACAGGGATATTTAACTCGTCCGCTTTGCTTCAGCCAATCTAGATACCCGCATATCCGTTCGGGCAACTTTGCAATGGTTGGGGCATTCCTGGCACAACCGGTCCCACGCAGCAGCCCGCGAGGGGTACTAAAGAATTCCCTTAGCTCGTGAAATTCGGTATGGTTTAAATTTGTCATATCAAAAATCTTGGAGCGTGTAACTGAATGCACATCCAAACATCGAAAATATTGGGGAAATTTAATCACCTACGATATGTCTTTGACGGAACAGTAAAACAATCTCACCATTTGAATTTGATCACCGACTTAATCTCATTCCGCAGATCAGTCTCATCCACATCCGGAAGTGTTCGGCTGATGCTCGCGCTAGTGGGGTGGCTCCTACTAGCAATCGGCTTTCATGCTGGCATCTGGCGGCGGACTTATCAAGTAATTGCACTCCGTTGCTGTTAGCACCTCTACATCTTCATTGACATTGCAACGCTCTTCAAAGATAAGGTTATGAGATGCTTCACTTCCATTGGAAATGGGATTTGGGGAGAGGTGAACCGTGTCTTCTAATTGTGATCCATGAAGGAATCGTTCTTAATGATAAGATGACATTTTGTGTGATGGCACACAGTCAGTACATGGTCTAACCGAACTACCTGACTCTAATGATCCGGCAGTCAGGTCGTGGGATTGCAAGGAAGTCGGCTTCCAAACCTTGCAGGGTGAAAACACAACTGGGCGGCAGATGCTTGCAGGCAACCAGGCATAAGGAAGCAGTCCTGACCCCTGCACCCTTTCGGCTTTCAACTCCAGCTTGATGGCATCTTCGGCAGGATGCTGGTGGTCTTGCGGAGTGGTTGGTCGGCTAAAGATCTCCACTAACAATAAGTTGGTGGTGAGCCCTATACCGCTCAACACCATGTCATGACGAGCCTGGTTTTTGCTGGTGAACGTACTAGTCCTGTTTGACAACTGGTACGTCATGACCGACAATGTTTCGTCAACCACCCGAGAGAGCCATCGGTATGTCTCATGCCAACTGATCTTCACCTGGTGTTTTAACCAAGCTGCCTTGACTACTTTCCATACGCTCTCGAGGCATATGAAGGCCCAGGACAGGTTCTCCACGATGAACTTGCGTTCACCATCCTGAGGCGTCACTGACCCCACCACCGTTAGCGTGGCATAGGTTGAGAAGTGGTCTACTGCCGCAGTCAGGAAGCTAACATGGTCCTGGTCTTTGGGCCAGCTTTCTTCCATTGCTGCAACAGTGACACAGATTCCCATTGTCAGATTCCCGTTTTCAGATTCGTCATACTTCAGGAACTGTTTGACCAACTCCCTCGATGAGTTCGGTCATAAAGGGTGTCCAGTCGGCTGTTATGGCCTTAACTGACGATTTACGCCTCGGGTTGCAGGCAACCGACCGCTGACTCTACTAGCGCGCCCCGTACATGCGCATGTCGGACATTCGAAACGGTTAGTTCTTGGATACGTCGCTCAACCCACTCAACTGAGGCGACATCCGACGGAAGCGAAATGGGTGGCAAGGGGGATGCGTTTTTTCAGTGCGTTGTTTTGCTCAAAGGCAAGGCGCCATCTTCCAACCACACTGCACGTCTGCCCCCCAACCCGCCTGGATCATCCTAGAAGAGATGGAAGTCTCCTACAGCAGCGGGCCTCCCTGCCGAAATTCATTAACAAGCTCCGATCCTCATCCTTTAGCGTGAACAAATAACTCTCGCATTGACGAGTAGATCACTATCCCTGTGATCTTTCATCGTCATATCCCGCTATTCATAGCGGCAGTCGCGCCATCGGACGAAACTAGCATCAGTACCAGCACCATCAATGCTCGTTTGAGTGTATTCCAGAAGTAGTGGAGAGTAGAAACACAAAAAAAAACCAACTCTGGAATACAGCGAACAACACCAAGCGAAAAGTACACAATGCACCCACATTCCATGCCAGGCACCTACCCTCCTTACGTACATCATTCTGTCCACTTATCGCATACCTTCATACCTCATACCCGCGCAAGATGGCCAAATGGGATCAACCCTACGGGGGCGTCTGCATTTTCCTCGTCGTTCTTCAAACCGTCATCCAATGCTGCAATTGCATATACGCCGGCCGCAAGTATGTCAAGAAAGCTCGCACGACTTTCATAGCCGGTCTTGGCTTGGAGCAGATTCTTATGGTATGGGCCGTGCTTTTGTGCACACTTTTGAGTTCTCTCATACGCCCAACTCAGCTGGGCTTCTGCCTGGTAAACGTCGCGCGGACGCAGTATCCCAGTACCGAATCGGTGCGGCTTTTGATTCTCAGTGTTTTCGCCAATTTTTTTTTCAATTTTGGGGCACTCATCCATGTTTTGTTGATCGTGTTTCGGTTTCGATTAGTGAACACGGGTTGGTACAACCGGATTTGGGATACCGTCATGGTGTGGGTAAGTCTTTTCTCCCTTTGTTGGGGTAAATCCTTGAAAACCATATAAAATCTTATTAACAGTTGCTTTTTGTCTGCGAAAAAGGTGACTGTGGGCATCTTTTTCGTGACATTCATTCCTAGCATTGGAATTGCAATCTACCAAGCATGTAATCCGGTTGCTCCCGGTGAACCCTTGCCTCTAAATGTCGCGGTAAGTTCCGCATGACGAATCTGGACAACCTGAGGATGGGAAAGACGATGTTATTTGTCAGCCTTCTTGTTGAAACAAGTCATGCTAATATCATCTTTGTCATCTACCAGATCGTTATCTGTTACGCCGTCTTCATCTTCTACACGCTGATCGTGGACACTGTGCTAGGCACACTCATGTATCGCCGTCTAAAAAGCGTAAAAGAGGCCTCCGCCACAAAGCGACCCACACAAACCAATTCATCACTGACGACCGACTCCCTTCACAACCGCACAGTCGGAACCCTGATCGGGCTCGTGATACTTAGCTGGATTGCGGTAATCATCTTCATCGCATCCAGTTTCAGTTCGAACGCGAAGGTGTCGGATACCCTCGCTCAGTTGTCATACACGGTGACGGCGACGTACATGAGTGCCAGTTGCATTTATTTGATTTCGATCAAGCAGTTGTTGAAGGGGTACGGGTACCAGGTTTCTCATAGTGGATCTATGCCAGGCAGGAAGAGTGCGTCAGTGGGCGTTGGTGCGTCTACCACGCTCGGGCCGAAGGCAGGGTAATCCTAATGTCGAAGGGGAGGCGGAGTAATGCTTAGTTATATTACAAAAATGGAGAGGGTTGGAAAGTACACCATCTGTCTTGTAGTGAACAGAAAGAAATATCTAACCCTAACCTTAACCCTTCAATAACTTTACTTGTAAACGCTTCGTACCTCTCGATAGCTTTCGTGTCGAGGAAGTTATTAGCGCGCACATTCCTCAACGGTGAGACAGTAGCACTACGCAAGTCAACCACTCCCCAGTGCAGCGGGCTGGGTATGTAAGTGACATGGAACCGCATCCTGGGCGCAGTTGCATAAACTTACTCAGCATGGGCAGATAGAGGACCTCCTCGGACTTTGATCACCCTCCTTTCGAGGGAAGAAACGCGATACACCGGCGTGTCCTTGTACAATACCGTCGACGCTTTTTGCAACCTCATTCGTGCGTAACGGCGGTTTCTTTCGTGGAGTGGAATCCAGAGAATTATAGATAACCGGTCGCTTCTTCTTCACGACTTCGGTAAATAGTCCTTGCACTTGAAAGCCAAGTTTTGGCTCTCCCAGGCGTCCTTGTGGGCATCGAGCAGGGTCACCAAAGGATCGGGCTTTTGAGGTTTCAGGACAATGTACGTTCAGCAAAATGCCCATTCATCAATATCTCATACATGACTTTACCTGGATGGCAAGTTTCAGAAGAAACTCCGACTTGGACCAGTACATAAAGCAGATGGAAGATTGGTATTAGTACTGGTCCGAAATGAAAGTTTCAACATCAACGACAATAGGATAAGTCAGGACATGCGATGGGCAGATATGAAGTGACCCGAGGCGCAAACATCACTCTGCCTGGACAAGTACCGCTGCGACCCCGAGGGCACAAAAGAAGTCTTGCCAGGAGCCGGAGTACCCCATTGAAAAATAACGTTTCCGGCCCCTCCTGACGAACTTACGCGTGTGATCGGGCAGATATGAAGTGACCCGAGGCACAAACATCACTCTGCCTGGACAAGTGCCGCTGCGACCCCGAGGGCACAAAAGAAGCCTTGCCAGGAGCCGGAGTACCCCATTGACAAATGACGTTTCCAGCCCCCACTGCCCAAGTTTGGGCAGTGCACACTGATGATCTCTGGCGCGTATCGTCAACTCACCTGGCGCCGGTCGTTCACAAGAGTAGCTATGCGTTTAACACTCCTGTTTTTTGGCATGGTCAGCACTACTTCAGCCACTTGCCCTAAGTGGGGGACGTCTTGCTCCCAATTGGCAGAGGGACACTCTCGCAAAAAGGACTCGACAGAATGCACAAACGGATACGCCACCGTGTCGGTTTTCTGACTTGCCGCCCCAGTCGCATCGCTTTCGCTCCCTGCGTCGTCGGCCATGATATAGTGATGGGTAATGGATGGTATGTATATGTAATGTTCATTCAGTCGTCCAATTCTGTGAGACGCGTTGGACCAGAGGCGGGCCTTCTAAAGCGGCGCAGTAACAATTTACCAGTGGCACAGCCATAATAAAGTAAGCAGATCAATCACGTGAGCGAAGGGAATGCCAGATTATGCTAGGCGGTATGAACAATGTGAGCATTGCCAATTCCAACCCGTCCTGGGAGCACGGGTAAGAGGGGTTGCGGACATGCTGTACATGTAGCTGCCCGTTAGTTGCGCATTCAATTAAGCGTGAACTTCAGAACATGCATTAATATTGCCCGTCCTTTGCATGCAAGTGCGTCGCTTGCACCGCGTTATACAGTTAACTTTAATTAAACGATGTGGATAGATGTCCCGAAGCCATGGGTGAGCACAGAGCTGAGCCTGGGTTAAAATTAAATTCAAAATTATGAATCCTGATATTTTACTTAGTGGAGTGGCACAGTCATGCGCGCGATGAGTGCAAATGACAGTCGACTTGACAGCACCTACCGCTAAACTATAAAAGACGGGGTACTCGCTCCCACCCACAACGACAACGCATATCACTTAGAACGTGGAGCACAATGAGTGACCAACCAGTTGTTTCGGCTAGTGGTTCTGGCGATGCCCGTGTTGCCGACAATTGGTACATTGCTGGTCACCCAACACCGCTGTCAAACTGGCTGCCGATTTTTGTTTCTGTTTTCAGTTCGTGGTCCAGGCACTCAATGACTTCTACCTCGGAGCTTTTGACTTACTTGGTGATGCAAAAGGAAAATACGACTTATAGGAGAGACGCACGCAACAGTACGGGTTCAGTTTTTCAATTTCGTCCGTGAGCCCTCCTTGCTGACATATTTTCCCATATCTAGTTATACGCTTGCACCCGGGGCCCGGACCGTTTGACGATGGCGCTGAACTCCTTTTGAACCTGGGCGATCCATCATTGTATCCTCGAGAAGACGCTCCGAAAACCGGTAGAAAAGGCGGCACTTCTGCAGTCTCCGTGACTTGGGAGCGTGCGTTTGACACTCCGTTTCTTACAACTCCTTGAACCCCGCCGACTGCCTTTTGAACAGTATTAACCGGCTATACTCCGATTACATGGCTCGACCCGTGAAGTACCATGCGCCTTGCACGGCTTTAGTGCAAGGCAGCTGCTACGGTAAATCCCGGACATTGGCCGAATTTTCAACTTGGACCCCCACTATTTATGTGTCTTTCGGTCCGGAAGTATCATTCCCGCCAGCGGCTCCGGGCTTAGACGATTTCTTGAAAGGTAAGGATAGTGCAACAATTTCCCGGCGGTTTTTGGCCTTTCTCGACTACTGTACTGCGCAGAGCGTTGCCTTAGTGCCGAATGGTCTTCGCGAGTTTACCAAGAGGCAACGGGAACCAGATTTTTGGATGAAATTGGTTGAAAACGGCGATCGCTCAAATTCAAAATCCGCAAAGCAACTAGTCGATTCCATACGGAAGAATCTTGCAGCATTACCAAACTCAACATCATCACCAAAGCTGTTGTTCGTCTTTGACGAGGCTAAAACATTGGTGGATACAAAAGTACCTGTCAGCCTCTCGGGGGTTATCGCTGTCGACAAATTGTACAACAGTTGGACTCTCCCAGGCAACCAACGATGGAAGCACCGGAGTTCAAAGAATCTTTGTTCGACATTTTTCAAAGATGCATGTCTGTTCTAAAGAGTTCATGTTTCTTTGCGTTGATACAGTTTCCAAGGTGGCAACATTCACTCCGCCCCAGGAAGCGCATCCTTCTTCTCGCGTTATTGGCGGGCAGAAACAAATTTTGCCGCCGCTGTATCTCCTCCCAACGCCTGCTTTGGAAAGGAACTTAGTTGTTTCCGGAGATGCAGAACATGGACAGACAATGAAGGCCTTATGCAACATGGGGCGACCCGTGTGGTACGCTATGGCGCAAGCGGAGGAATCAATCAGTGAGATTCTTCAGTTTGCAGACCAAAAATTGTGGGGAAAAACAAGCGTTGCCGGCCGTTTGAGTCGGGTGGCTGCGATGGCCTTCCTTTCGTGCCGAGTAGTGATTCACATCAGCCCGGACTTGATTATTCCGGTTCGTTTGAAAAACGGCAAATACAGTGCGGTCTTTGTGCAAGTCATAGGGCATCAACGCAAGGACCCTTCGTATCCAAAGTCTGCAAAAGAAATGCTGGAGATCGAGAATGTGCTGGAGCAGAGTACCACCGAACCGTACTTCGCCATGTACTTGCAAGTGGGGTCGGCCGGGCCGGAAGGGGTGTCCATCCTTCTTGATGAGCCCACTAAAAGCAACCGTAAAAAAGCCAAGAAGCGCAAGCTACGCCATCAATGGCCGATGTCGTACGCACTTCTCGGGCTCTCCTCAACACACTTTCTCGATGGTACAACGAGAGGCCTTTTGGACCGACTTGTCGAGGCGTTCCCCAACCCCATCAAGCGCGCCGCAGATGACGAGAGCCGCACACTTCTCGAGGCCATGCTAGGCCCGTACGCGCGAGCGGGATCAATTAATCGTTGGAAAGTTCGGCGGCCGACCTCTGCCAACGGAGGACCTCAGCGTCGTTGTTGTATGGGTAGTCATCACATATGAAAGCGGTAGTGCGGTTATGTTATGTGTGATGACAACCCATACAAAAGAGTAGCACAGCGTAGTGTAGTTTTTGTCCGTTGAGAAATCCATATCGATTTCGAAAATCTTCGAGTAGATGGAAGACCTGCAGGTGTAAAAGAGGAGTTAGTGCCATGACCGGTGCTCGTAAGGTAACGTAGGCGGAACATGCACAATGACAACGCCTCGAGAACGAATCCGCGGCCTTGCACGAGGAGGATCAGCTGCGGGTTATATACAGTACTATGATCAAGTCGCAGGCCTAGAGGAGAGTCCTTTTACTGTGTCATTGTATGTGTTCCGCCTACGTTACATGGAGTATGTCTACGCATCGTCCTGTACAATATCCAATAATAATAACACTCATAGGCGACCTCTCTTTTCTTAACAATCCTGATCTGAACTCGTCGTCTGGGCGGGAAAAAGCAAGGTCTACGTCTACGCACGGACAAAATAAATAAATCGCTCGTTCGACGAAAGCACTGTGTCCAGAAGTTTGGCCGCGGGGATTACGCTATCCACCAAGCTCCGACTCCCGTTCGCGCTGAATGTATACTGTGGCATTTAGGACTTCAACAAAAGGCACCAGCTTTCCCTGTAATTCCCTTTTTTCTCCTGGAGCACCAACCTTCAAGCATTAGCTACGTGCTCAGAGTGCTTAATTTTAAGCACGGTTAGCGCCTTCAGCACGAGATCATGGTTGCCGGCAGTGTATAAGCCTCATGCCCAAGTCCCTCTACTATCTATGAAGTTTGGGGCTTCATTATTACATGATGATGCTTGTGTGGCAGTCTCTCTCGGTGCTCCTTCACAGTTTTTTACTCATTACCAATGATTGCCAAGCGCTACCAATGACAAGCCGTCAAAACACCGAGATGACAGCCCAACCCTATCCGCATATATCACTACATTCGGCACGCGCGGCTGCTCGGCCTCGAATCCTGCTCTTCTTACTTATTCGGCAGCAGCATCTGTGAGATCGTTGTGCCGGACATAGCTGCTGACGGTGAGTAGTGCTCTGGAACCTGTTGTGCTACGAAGATGTGAAGACAGTGAGCCTAGTATTTCCAAAGTAAGCAGTTCAATAGAAAGGCGATAACTGTGCAGATCCGCGAAGTCTCTATTCTGGTTCACTCGCCAACGCTTTGGAGCAGTACAAACAGGTCAACATCCTCGACAAGTTGCCAAAATTTCGTCAGAGGTCCAATGCACTCGAGACGGTAGTACTCAGTATGTACTTGGTTGCATTTGCAGGCGATCGTTTGCGTGAACGGGCCTAGGAGAATCCGCATGGCCGAGTCGACCAAGCGGCAGTCTGCGAACGTCTTTGTTACCATTGGGTATTCGACTTCAGCCAGACAAGGGGCCTTCTCATGCTCCAGAAGGCGCTCATACGGGTCGCTATGGTCAGGCCCCAAGTCACAGCCGACCTTCACCCCCTCGAAGCCATCGATATCCGTCCTGGTGAAGCAGTAGAACCGGCCATCTTCCACTGGCCGTGAGTGGTCCAGCCGTTTGTTCACAATTTTGGCGGCCACCCTCCGCCTTACATTGTCGGGGTGGGACAGCTTGTTGTCCTCCCACAAAACATGGCCTGCCAGCTGCCCGGCGACGTCAAGTGCGAACTCCATCTTTCCCCGCGCGTGGGCCGGACACAACGGGTACTTCAAATGTGGCCGCTTGTGAATGGGCACACCGCACAGCTCCCCGGTGTCGACCGAGAAACCGGCGCATGGAAGCTTGGGTTTCCGAGGCGCCAAACACTTTACCGTCGTATTCCGGGCGCTGTCGAAGCCATGCGTGCGATAAAACGAAGTGGTTTCTTCGTTCGCGGTGATTTCGTCGTATCCCCGCTTTCTTTTATAATTGTCGTTGTTCATCTTGTTAATTGTGCCAATGCTACTAGGTTCTCCCCGCCTCTATGGTCTCCAGTGTGACAGAGGCTGGTATTAAATTTTCGACTTGTCCGAAAGGTACGTATTTCGGTTAATTTATTAACACGCTTATGTGGAGTTGACCCTGTTGTAATAGGATCTCGGTGGCATACACGCCATTGGGGTTACCCTGTTATCGGTAACTGCCAATGCTGACCACCGCGATCCTATTACATCGGTACATACCCGACATTTTCGGTACACGGACGCATCCAGGTCCAGGGCGGCAACTTGTAAGCAGAGGTCTTCCTCAGTGAGATCGGGGCGCTCGGGAGTTCCATCGAACGGGGTGATTTTCTTGAGCGTGTCGGTGTCGGACTCATCCTTGGTACTGCGGGTGGAGCGGGACATGGCGGAAATAGAAGGTTCCCTTTTTTTTCTTCTCGGGTGTTGGGGGTGTGGAACACAGGCAGGGTGATCCGGGGAGCGTTGAACACAGGCAGGGTGTTCAATAGCAGTCGTCGTTAATCGCAGGCAGGGGGATCAACGGTGTCGGGAGCGTCGTATGTCGGGAAAAACAAGCGTGATCGCTCGGGCAGGCGGAAACTGTCAATAACGGGCAGATCCACCCGGAGACTGAGGGGCAGAGCATAAGCAGACAGCTGTTGATGCCGGGGCTCATAACCTGTTGCAGAAGATCCTGCTGAGGCTCTGGTCCTTCTAATAAGCTTATGTGTATTCAAGTCTAAGGTTCTACGTTCTAAACTGACGGTTGCGTTAAGCGCTTCCTGACGGAAAAGATCATGTGACTTAGGGTCACCGCATGTCGCGAGTCACGTGATTAATGTCCGACGAGTCCCAGACGCGTTGACACCGTCCGTAGGCCCGCACGGTTCACCAGTCCTCCCTCAAGCTCAGCTAAAGACTTCCCACCAGAACTCCCGAGTTCTTACTTCCGAGTCCTCAACTCAAGAATCGCTTCCCTCAAAACTCCTAGATCGGCAAATATAGAGGCCACTGCATCAAAGAAGCGTTTCCTACCCGGTAAATCCTCTCACTGCCAATTCTGGTGATATCCAAGTATACCGACTGAGTTCTGTTCAGGTCTATTCAAGATCTACATTCCGTCAAGGCGCGGCAGGTATACGTCCGTTAGACTGCTAGGTGCTTACCCTCCCTGTTGATTTCGACTCTCACCGTCGACGATGTCACTGATCGGCTGTAACACCACGTTCAGTGGGAGGCCGTTATCTGAGCGAGTTTGCGGCGTCACAACTCTGTTTGTGATGAAAAGTGTGTAGAGGGATCACCGCACGAGGTGGAGCACGCCAGGATCACCAAGGAGCTGATCCTGCCGCCACCTAGCCGCCCCTTTGCTATCCGCATTCTGGTCAACAGGGTAGGGTGCCGGGGTTCCGAGGCTTCAATGAATCGGCGAGTTCACTGATCGGCTGTAACACCACGTTCAGTGGGAGGCCGTTATCTGAGCGAGTCTGCGGCGTCACAACTTTGTGATGAAAAGTGTGTAGAGGGATCACCGCACGAGGTGGAGCACGCCAGGATCACCAAGGAGCTGATCCTGCCGCCACCTAGCCGCCCCTTTGCTATCCGCATTCTGGTCAACAGGGTAGGGTGCCGGGGTTCCGAGGCTTCAATGAATCGGCGAGTTCACTGATCGGCTGTAACACCACGTTCAGTGGGAGGCCGTTATCTGAGCGAGTCTGCGGCGTCACAACTTTGTGATGAAAAGTGTGTAGAGGGATCACCGCACGAGGTGGAGCTCGCCAGGATCACCAAGGAGATGATCCTGCCGCCACCTAGCCGCCCCTTTGCTATCCGCATTCTGACCCCGGTTCCGCATCCATCATGGCAGATGCCAGCCTGAATAAATTACTAACCATTTTCCTTTTTGTCATTCTTACACGTCTCCCACGTACGAGGCCATTATGCAATTTGCTTACCGGCTCATACACAAATCGCCACAAGGCTTCAATGGACCTTGGCCGGAACAGTGTGGTGAGTTACTTACCGCAAAGTACCTGGAGAGGATAAGCGTTTGACACTCTTGAACATTCTCAAAGGGTTATGGATCAGGAGTTTTTTGTTCGCTTCCAATTTTCGAGTTGTGCACAATAATAGTCGAATACATTCTTGGAAATTGAACTTACCATTGTACATCATACCAATATCTAATCTCTTGTGTTTGTCCATAAGCCATGTTTAAGTTGGCGCGCAGCATGGCGTTCTTGTCAATATCCCAATGTTCCCAGAGGTTTCCACTGCATAAATCGACAGCAGATATCACCCTTTCATAAATCAGTATCAGTATATAACGACTTGAACAGAATGCCTGACAGCTCGAAGAAATCCTCTCCGATTGAGTACATTACCAGTGTACTCAGAAGTAACAGGCGCTTCAGAGCAGTGAACTTTTTCAAGCACTTCCAGTTTGAAGAAAGGCAGCACGCTGAACAGGCACTGCGACACAGTCTCGAGAACATCGACGCCGCCGCTAGATCGCCTCCACGGGTAAAGACTGCAGCTAAAAGGATCCTGTCTGATTGGGACGTTCATGTGATAAGAGATGAACAGGCTCGGAGATATTGGGTTTGCCGGGACCAGCAAATTGCCAAGGAAATCAAATCGAGGCACAAGACAACCATCTTTCAACAGGTCTCCGACCAACAGCTCGCCGTGGGAGGTGCCCTGGTCAGGGAAATCGCGCAAGAACAAAACGGAATTTCCGCAGAATTAACATCATCGCGCGAGAGTCCACAAGTATCTACACCAAACGTGGTCAATAGAAGCAATGACATGGGCGAAAAAGTTGCAGAAATCCCGGAAGAGCACTTGGACGTCTTTCATGAAAAGACTAACTCGACGTTCACGTTTGCCATTCCAGGAACCACCATGGAGACGCCCAACAAACCAAAGTTCCTTGACAGCGATCTCCAGAGACTCCGTCGCAAAGTGCAGCCTGCATTGTCTTCTACCATCCATAGATCCACAAACCAGCTGCCTCCTGCTGTTCTCGCCGCGTACCACCAGTATCGTATGGAAGCCAATTCCTTTGCCTCCTTGAAGCAATTCCCGGCATCTTACCAAAGCATTCATGATCTGCTAATTGAGGACAATGAATGGGAAGAATGGGATGACCGACTATGCGTACTCACCCTTCCGTTTGATTGCAGCCGTCCAGACAGACTTTTCTGGAAGATTGCCCGGCTGGGGATGCCAAACTGCTGGGAAAAGTTGGTCCCTACTTCTCATACGACAGTCCACGAACGGACGGCGCTTATTGGTCATGTCATCCCATGGCTATCGCTTCCGGTTAACCAAGCGGTTGGAATGGAGGTGGTGCGAATTCAAATACTTGGCTAGGTCACAATACCAACAAGTACTGGCAGCTTACCAGCCACTATCCATTAAGAGAGATGACATCCTAGGCGTGGATCCGGTGAGCAATCGGGAGCTCATCATGATCGAGTCCAAATGGGGGCTTGATTACCGAAAGAGTAAATCACAATGATTCCGAAGCCTTGAAACTTGTGAAAAACTCCATTTTCGCATTAAACAATGTCCTAGCATCATGGAAGGACGTTTATTGGAATAACCTCGAAAATTTGGGTGTTCTGACGATTCATGTAATCAAGGTTAAACTCAGCTTGATGGAGACACGCATCAGTGACGATGGCCAGGCCTGGCAAGTATTTGAATTGAGAACGGCAGAGATTACAGCCTCCAGTTATAGCACCGCGCGCAGGGTTATTTACGACAATCAGTGCCCGAGAGCTGCGTTTGCGAGGTAGGTCGAGTGCAAAGCACTAATCGCCCGAGACTTGTCGAGGGCTATTAGCAGCAGTTCGAGGGCACTGATTGTCGTAAATAGCCCGTAACAACCGTGTTATAACTGATTAATGCCACGTTTGGAGGACTTCGAGGGGATGAACAGACGGAAGAGCTGCTACTCGTTGAGTTCTTATTGTAGCCCTAATGATGCTCTGTCTGCCTTCCATTACCTTGAGCCTGCAAGTTGCAACACTCCACATTGCCGCAATGATCTAAGCTTCACCACAACTGCTGATTGCTGTTGATGTTAAATCAGAGATCATACTCATGTGTGCATTCGTTTTTCCCACGTCTGTCGCCCACGACACGATCGGGGCTATTACTAGGGGACGATTAACGAGTATTAAGACCGCTCTGTGGTTGCAAAGATGCAAGCGACGTGCCTCTAAGCCCTTATTCGAATTCGTGTCCTTGACGAAAGGTTTCCTAGTATGGAACGTAAGCACGATGCAAACAGAAACTTGGTAATGCAGCTCCCACACAATGTTACAAAAATTACTGTTGATAATAAACGAATCCTACTGTTACTGACGAGGCCACAACCCTGTGCCGGTCAGGAATGAGTTATAATCCAAGCAAGTGTTGTAATTGTTCGATGTGCTTGCCATAACCTCCCTCCCACAGGTTGTCTCCAAGACAGTGACATATTTCACAGACATGGGCGTCCGAGACTTCAACGGAACTTGCAGTTCAATGTTGAACCCACAATATTCCAAAGCCTTGGGAGTTTTCCTGATATAAAATTGTATTTGTCCTAGGCAGTACGCCTGGGAGATTCTCAAGTTCATACATGTGGCGAGTTCCACATCTCAGCGCTGCAGTTTAAAATGACATCTCTCGAATGGACATCTTGACAAGAACTTGCTGGACAACGTGAATCAATGATAATCCGTAATCTCCGAAATCTTTACCACGGTTGGGAGAATCCTCGCGAGCAAATGCAGAAAACTGCCATTGGAGAGCATTCGATTGCTGGAGTAAGCGTCCTGAACGTTAGACTTGATGGTTGTGGCATGTACGGGAGTTCTTCTGCGTAAACTATGCCAAACAGTGGCAGAGTTGCGATCAAGGGCGGTAGAGGTTGTCAGACCCCTTACGTACAATGATCCAGTCTCTGCCTCGTGGCCCTTTTGCAGAGATGGGTGTTACGGAGAAGCAACAACTTATGAATGATTTGAACTCGGAGCCTCCAAGCACAAACGATGATACCATTCCGCCGCGCTGGAAAGCTGCAGATGGGTTGCAAATTCATTTAGGTACATAAAACCCTTCTCGGCCGTCCACCAAAGGGGATGGGGAGATATTTTATAAATTCTGCTCATGACACATCTGAGCGTAGATTCCATTCCGAGCCACCAACTCGTTATGATTACCAAGCTCTGCAATCCGTCCTCCTTGGACCACTGCAATCTGGTCCACATTCTTGATTGTGGATAGCCTGTGCGCGATGGTAACAGTAGTTCGCCCCGATGCAGCCCGATCGATCGCCTTTTGTACTTCAAGTTCACTTGTGGAATCCAGCGCGCTTGTAGCCTCGTCCAGGAGTAGCAACTTGGGCCGACGAATCAAACTTCTTGCAATAGCAATACGTTGACGTTGGCCGCCTGAGAGTTGAGCTCTTTCGCCAACGCGCGTGTCATACCCGTCTGGGAGATTCACGATGAATGAGTGGGCATTGGCTTGCTTTGCGGCTTCTTCGATCTCCTCCATTGTGACTGGAGTCTCAGAACCCCATGCGATGTTCTCGCCGATGGTGAGATCGAAGAGAATGGGCTCCTGCCCAACTAATGCCATGTGCGGACGAAGGCCCTTCAACAGCTGGTACTGTGAAATCTTCATACCCCCTAGAGTAGCTGCTCCGCCTTGTGCGTCGTACCACCGCTGAAGCAGTCCAATAAGGGTGGATTTCCCACAACCGCTAGGACCCACGAGGGCTAAACTCTGATTCGCAGCACCTCTGAGCGAGAACATGCCCGCGAAGATAGGTTCAGGAGACGTCGGGTACTGGAATACTAGGTTTGAGAACTCGAAATCGGCTCGGAAGTCATGCGGGGTAAAACCCGCTTTATCGGGATCGATGGATGTCTCCCGATCAAGAATGGCAAACGTCTGCAGACAGGAAAGAGCAGTTAGCTTCATATGTTGCGAACCTGAAAACAGTTGGAGGCATCAAGTACCGTCCGTGCGGCCAGTTTTCCTCTCACGTACGCCATGCCCAGGCCAGCCGAGCTAGAAATAGAGATCATCGTCGTCATCATGCCTAATACAACCGACATGATCTGCCATAGTTCAATGCTGCCTTTGTCGGCGAGCTTTTGTCCCGCATAGAATCCCAGAGCAATGGTAAGCATCGCTGCCGTGTCCTGCAGACCGTAGGCAATGCTATCCACCAACGCATTTCGCTTTGTCATGCGGAATGGTTTATTCAAAAACGCTTCGTAGCGTTCAACCGCGAATTTTTCCCTGTCCAGCATCTTCAACGTTCTCACTTCTTTGATAGCCTCCATCGCAACCTGTGTAGATTGTTCATACGCCTCCTTGCTTGATTCTGCAAATCTTGCTAAAGAAGTGCTCTGCCAGTAACCTGCGGCAATGATGAAAGGAGCAAGCAGGAGCAAAATGCCAGCCAGTGCCACCGAAAAGGCGAGTGACAGGGCTATCCCGTATATGGCTGTGAACATGACGCGCCCAGAGTCTCCATAAATATCCGTAAGCATGCGTGGCACATTCTCAACAGCGCCAAGCCGATTGCACAGCATTCCAGGCGCATTGGCTTTTGCGTCGAAGAATCCCATCTCTTGACGCAGAAGGTTCTTGAAAACAGAAACGCGCAGTCTACAAGTGGCGCGAGCCACGGCTTTTCCATATAACGCCTTTTGAGCCCATCGCGTGGTAAGAGCAAGAGCAGCGATGAACACTATAATCATAAGCTGTCTGTAAGCCTGACTTCGTCCGTCCCTCGCCACAAAATGAACGGGACTTACCCATGTAGCTAATCCAGGTATCCGCAGTCTTCTCTTTCAAAACCTCACCGATGGTGAACGATATTATGACAGCGAAACCGGGAAACACCTAGATGTGAGCAACATATTTAACGAAAATCGCTTCTTGCAAAAGGAACCAAGAACCAGTTTCAGGAACACCAACCAGTCCGCTAAATGCCCCCGCAATGGTGCCGCCAACAATAAGCTTAGTCTCAGGGTCGAGAAGCTTTCGGACCCTCCGAAAGAATCTTTGTGAATTCCGCGCTGCCTCCTGTCGTCCTAACAGCCTTTCCGCTTTTAACTTCAATCGTGTCTGTCTCGCAATGGTATCGGGCGGATCCAGTTTGATAGTCGGTAGCTTTAACATTTCACGAACTTCCTCGGTCTCCAGAAGCGGTTGTTGTCCATGGCTTTCCATGTCTGCAGCATGGACTGCTTTTTGTTGTCCCGATTGGGCTTCTACGGACAGCTTCTGCTTGTCGACGAGTGCGGTGTATTCGCCACCCAAGGCATAAAGTTGTTCGTGAGATCCCATTTCCACCAATTTTCCGCGATTCATAACACAAATGACATGTGCATTGCGGATGGTTGACAGTCTGTGCGCAATTACTATGGTCGTGCGACCAGCGGAAGCAGCGTCTAAAGCTTTCTGTACCAGGCGCTCAGAAGTAGTGTCCAAGGCGGAGGTTGCTTCATCCAAAAGAAGCACTTTCGGATTCTTCAAAATTGCTCGGGCAATAGCTATCCGTTGCTTCTGCCCTCCAGATAGCTTTCCTTGTCCAACTGGCGTATCATAGCCCAAGGGGAACTTCGTGATGAAAGAATGACATTGCGCCATTTTGCAGGCAGATATGAAGACCTCGGGAGACACTTCATCATGAACGCCTAAGAGAATGTTTTGCCGAATAGTGAGGGCAAACAGGACGGGTTCTTGCCCTACGACACCAATGTGTCTTCGCAGGGCTGATACTTTTAAATCCTTCACGTCCTTGCCATCCAGCGTGACTACACCAGAAGTGGGATCGTACAGTCTCTGTAACAGAGCAATAGTGGTGGATTTCCCTGACCCAGATCCACCTACAAAAGCTACGGTTTGCCCTGCTTTAATGTCCACCGACAGCCCGCGCAGAATCGGCACATCCGGACGGCTCGGGTAACTGAACCCGACGTTCTTGAACGAGATGTGGCCGTTGACGCTCATCAAACTGGCCTCACTGTCTCGATCGATCAAAGGTTTCCTCCATATGATGTAGTATATCAGACCAGCGGCTGCCTGCGCGGTGGCCATGGACGAGAGGGTTCCTGGTACATCCATCAGAGAGGAGGCCAAAATCATCATCGCCAAGAGAACAACCTAGCCGGAATAATATGCGTGAATGCTGGAATCATCGCGTCACTTGCGACGTGCGAAGAGGATAGCAAGCCAAATTGGGTTAACGTACCACCGCATGAGCACCTGGAATTCTGCCGTCTAAGACCATATGTGTGCCGATGTAGAATGATAGTGCAAAGGTGAGGAACAACGTGCAACTGAAAATACCCAGGGACAGACCCGACACGAATGCCTTGCGTCTGTCCACTTGTTCTACCTCCCGAAGCCTGTCCTCATATTTCTCCAAGAATCGTCGCTGGAGGGAAAAAGCGAACACAGTACGGATTCCGGAAAGGGCTTGTTCGGGCACAGAGGAAGCTTTGGCATATGCATCGCCGCTCTTCGTAGCCAGGGAAGCATTCACCTTTACTATAGCAACCCCGCAGCCGATGAGTAGCGGCAGCAAAGCCAGGCTGAAAAGAAGACGAAACCAATTAGTATGGACACCGAAGCTCAAAGAACGGGGAATGCACAAAGAACAGTACATTATCCCTGTCAGCTTTGCGTCATTCCAAAATGACACAATCAAGCAACCTATGATATTTCCCAAGACGGAAAAGAGTGACCCTGCACTTTCACCGAGCCCGCTTCTGATCAACGGCACGTCGTTTGAGAGGCGGGCACTCAGGGAGTCTCCATCAGACTGCGCATTGGCATTTCAGTCAGATACGGCTACAAAGACTTGAAGTCGCGTAGCAGCGCTCTCACCAGATCGAACCACTCCATGTCTTGGCGTAGCACGCTTTCGAGGAACAGAAGAGATATCCGCTTTACATGGCGGATTATTCAACCAATTCAACATGCAGTTTGAACATTTCCGTACGCGTTTCCTTACATTCACTTGCCGCTCGGCAGTCAATGTCCAGAGCGCCCGACTGATGTATTTGGAGCAAAATGCGTACAATGCCAGTCCGACGAATAGAGCAGCTTTGTCACCAATCCCAGAAAGGTCCTGGCCTGAGCCGCTCATGAGTCCGGCTAACGTATCCCCTATGGCGTGTATAGCAATCAGATTGATGGACCCACTTCCCATGCTGGCTAAGGCTGCGAACCTAAGTTGAAATGGACATAAGAATGGAAGACACAGGATGCCCTGCACAAGGCGGCCACTCTTTCACTTACAGCATGAGGGCAACCTCCCACCCAGTTGCGAAAGCGAACAGTTAATACATGGATATTGGTGGGAATCCAGGAGGCTTCGTAGGGCGGAGAAGCCGCGGGTTTTCCACATCCATGTCAATGTCTTCAGCGTCAACATCGATCGAATTATCAATGGATGGGTATATACGGCCGGCCATCACATCAGTGTCGGCGGGTAACATATGACTTGACTTTTACGATTACTGTCCCGTCGGTCAGTCGTGAAGATGCGTCAAGATGATATGAGCGCTAAAAGGGCAAGCAATTTGTTGCTCTTGGGAGTGAATATGGGTCCCCAACCGACGACCTTTAAGTATCAGGATGCGCCGGTCAATGGGGGAATAGTCCATGGCATTCGAAATGTGGCGCTCCACGTCGCGATTACACTTCCGTGACAGTCGAATCCATGCATGGTTTGCCAAGAGGCTCCCGAACTTCCCACTTTCTTCGTCAACAATGGGGAAAATACGGGTTTGGAAAATAAGTCGTCGAAGGATCGCGGGTTAAGTTGCAGCGCGTTTCGCGCGTCGTCCAATCAATAAAAGAAAGTGGCTGCCACGCTCGGCGTTCAACTGTCACACAAGTAAATGTCCGTGATTGGGACGTTATGATCGAGAATAGGATATGCACACAATGCCGGAAGGACATTCTAAGAACAGCATAATATCAAAATATATTCAATCTGTTCCGCTCCTCCTATCCTGCTGCTCTGCCCAATCTAGAACAGCGTGGATGGCGGCCTGAACCGCAACGCCACTTCCGATCCCCTCCCTTCCAGCGATCCCCTGCCCTGTCGCGGCGGTTGTCGGTGTTGCCACCACCACCTCCCTTGCCGCGCCCGTTGTCGGTGTTGCCACCACCACCTCCCTTGCCGCGCCCGTTGTCGGTGTTGCCACCACCACCTCCCTTTCCGAGGCGGTCGTCGGTGTTGCCACCACCACCTCCCTTGCCGCGGCCGTTCCCTGCCTTGCCGCGGCCATTCCCGTCTGGCTTCTGGGATTGCCCGACCCCTCCCTTTGCCTCACAGGCCCAGCCCCAAGCAGGCGCCTGCCCATCACAGTGCCCCTCACCCAGTCCTCCCACCCCGGAGACTTTGCGACCTTTTTGTCTGTAAGGTCGCAAGCGAGGCATTCCGCCAGATTCATGTTCCGGACATTTTCCGCCCGGAGCCTCCTGCACCGATTAAGAGTGTAGGTCCACTCCCCAGCATTCAGTTCAAAGTAAACCTTGCAGTTCCACCCGACCGGTAGTACGGCCTGGGCGGATGGGAACCGCAGAACAAAGCGCAACGCTGCTGCGGTAGTTTGAAAGGCAACCTTGATTATCCTATTAGAAAATTAGAATCTTATTGGAGATTGGAATATGCGTGTGGGGCATCGTCTTAAAACTTACACGTCACCCCTGGGTAGCCGCTTAAACCACAGGCCCGCAGGACAATCCTCCCTTGGCGCACCCGCAAACCAAGTTCGCGTAACACCCTGCTCGTCGAAGGTGGGCTGTACGTGCACGATCAAAACCCCTCGAGACGGCTGCCGAGGTGCCGTCATTTCGTGGTACGGGCTTCCCCTCCACAGCGGCGTCCGCACCAAGGTATTGTAAATTTCTCGAAGTTGAGCCTCCGTTAGCGTCCGGGGCAATTGTGCCTGCCTTGCCGCGGCGGTTGCCGGTGTTGCCGCTACCACCTCCCTTGCCGCGGCGGTTGTCGGTGTTGCCACCACCACCTCCCTTGCCGCGCCCGTTGTCGGTGTTGCCACCACCACCTCCCTTTTCGGGGCGAGCGCTGCCATGTCCTCCTCCCTTGCCGGGGCGGGTGCCGCCACGTCCTCCTCTGCGACTCGAAGTCTGTCCAGTTTCAGATCGAGCTCCTCGTCCTCTCCCTCCGACTCCCCATCGCGGGTGTCAAGTGCGTTGTTCCCCTCAAAGAGGGAGATACCCCAAAAAGAAAACAATGCTTCTCCGAACCTAACGAACATGTTTAGAACTACAAAGTTTATCTTGTGAACACAGCAGCTTACCGATCCATGTCGTTAGAAGCAGTTTCTGGTTAAAGCAGGTGGGAAAATGAAGGTCTCGGCGGCTTTTAAGTGCCGCAGAATCGAATCAACCAACAGTCGAGTGACACTTTGACAGGTGAGCCGCCGAAGGAACTGGGCACATCGCAGATAAGCACGCTTTGACAGGTGAGACGCCGGAAAGACACGAGAAGCCGAATGGCACCATCGCAGACTTTGACAGGTGAGGCGCGTTAATAAATCCACACTGCAAAGCAAAGGCGCAAGCACGCTCAGGCTGGGGGTTGGTGGTCAGATGCATAAGGATGTCCCTTTCCTATCCAACGACAATCACTGAATCATGAAAAGGAGCATGTTTTGTTGACTTTTCTTGAGTGACTTTCCATTCAAAATTGGTGGTTGCGTCCTGGGCGAACTGGGTGAGAGGAATGCTGTCACGTATTACATAAACCTCATTTGCTAAGCTTATTCATTAATTAATAAGGCGGAGTTATTGCGGTTTGGGGTTCCCGCTCCGCAGGGGCTGTTAATTAATTAATCAAGGTACTGTACAACATTTTCTACTTTTGCTCATATTGAAACGTGCAAATCTGTCATCGATAACGGGAAGGAGTTTACACCTACAACTAGCAGCTCCATACAGCGTCTTCACAGCCTCCGCGCTGCCTGGGCATTCTCCAACATTCCTGCAAGTAGGTAACTTAGCAGGACACCATACTATGGTCGCCGGTACCTCACACTGGACACGAAGTCCCCATAAGAAACAGCCCACCTGACTAACCTGCGGTAGTTTTACTGAGCGCAAACCTAGGGACTCATTAAGCTCATAACTGGATCAAGAAATTGGGGTCCGAGTTGATATCCACCATGGCCGAACGAGGTACCAGTTATGAGAGCACAAGCATCCTCCTCAGCACCATTTGCACTCTGATCCGAGGAGGTGCACGACCAGTGTTATTCCCATATGATACATATAATACACACAACACACTACATCGCATCACACCCAGCAGGCACTGCTTATAATCACGACTGCACCTTTAGACTCGAAGGCCAGGTTCAAGTGAGTACGATTATATATTCTGAAATAACAATGAATGCCCCGCCTGCTGTCCTGCACTCCTGCTTGCTTTCGTTGCCTGCCTTCGCGCCTGCCTTCACCGCTAGCTTTGTGCCTTCCTTCACACCTGCCTTCATGCCTGTTTTTGTGCGTCGCATTCCGTCTGTCGTCCCGCCTGCCTTCACCCTCACAGACCGTCGTGGGCGAAGTCTATTACCCTACTTCCCCTTGTGGATGATATGGGTCGGCCGTTTTGACGACTTGCCTCTGGCCAGGAGCTTCACGGCA
This sequence comes from Gaertneriomyces semiglobifer, assembly GCA_025558075.1. Taxonomy (NCBI): domain Eukaryota; kingdom Fungi; phylum Chytridiomycota; class Chytridiomycetes; order Spizellomycetales; family Spizellomycetaceae; genus Gaertneriomyces; species Gaertneriomyces semiglobifer. Next base: position 54,586 of record JAHLKF010000046.1, read on the forward strand.
GTCGGTGTGTTCATAATCGTGGCCGCCCCTACCTTCGCATGCCGTGACCCCTCCCCGACATCCTTGCTAGCCTGTCGGGACAAGAGATCGTGCAACAAATTAGCTTCCCTTCGATGTAAGTTCTGCGAATAATGACTTGTCAGAGCGTTTTCCAATCAACAAAGACGAGAAATATCGGCTTCGCACCCATATAAAACACAGCAGATCCAAGTCATCTTCAATGAACCCTGGATGCACCGCATCGTTCCAGGCCACTGGAATACAAATCTTCCCCACCTCTACTGCAAAGCACCAGTTTCTCCCGGCAGGAACCACTACGTAAAAGGTCGAAACATTTTCTGTGGGAAATCAGTCCTCTCGATCGAAATATTTGCGTTGCATGAGATTTACGAACCCGCCTGTTGAAACGAAATATGCACTGGTTGGTCCCGTCCAAGACTCAAAGCTGATTGCACACCATCTCTGCCTGCAACACAGATCCGGCACAGATCAGCCTGTAAAGAGTGCAGGATCTCGTTGCTTTTCTTCGCCTCCCCGTCGACGGTCTGCATATGTGGGGTACGTTGAAGGAGAACCTGAGCTCCGAAATCGTGGCGGGCCGGAGGGCTATCATCGTTCGCCAACGCCTTCCTTCGCACAGTCGCGAGAGACGGAACTGTCGCACACCTGGTTTGCAAGGACCATTAGCCTCTTGGTCTTGATACGTTGGAGCAGACGGCATGCTTACCAACTCGCAACGGTCACGGGCGGCTTGTTAGTAGACGGTTGCGTTACAGTGAAAATGCTATTGTAAAGCAGGTTCCAGTACACGCTTATCCTCTCAGCTTCTGACTGAACTGCCTTGATAGGCGTCACCGGCAGAGATTGAATCCTGTAGCTGACTGTAAAGACCTAGTCACTCCCCAAGATGAGAGATCAACCTACCATATAAGATATGTTTTCAGGACGATTCTTTCAAAAAAATCCTCCGTATCACTTAATTGCGCGCATATTTGATTTTCCAAATAGCTGTGCGGCACCTCCCTTTGAAGATATTTCTATAAGGGGTAATGTGACGCTCAGATGTGCCGTGCTTTCGCTTTGGTCTTTGAGCGAGCCAAACTTTACCTTTCTTATCGAACGAAGAAAGGCTTTCAGGCTCTCTCCAACCTCGCACTCCGACTTCGAAATGGGAAGATTCCCCAAAATCTGCTGCCGCAACTCCTCAAGAAGAGTTCCTCCGAAGACTTCAATGGCTCGCGTCTCATTCTGTTCGGGCTTAATGATCAGCACCCCACGTCGTGCCCTGACACAGAAGGAACGGCGCCAGTTCAATGGGATGCCGAGTGATCAAAACGTTAGCATAGTACTCACAGATATATATCGACGTGGCTTTCCATGGTGAGCAGGCCCTCCCCAGCAGCCAATGATACCACATGTTTGGAAATATCAACTCCCTGGAAATGATACTAACAAGGATTGAGCATAGTTCTAATTGGGCGGACGAACCTGGCAGCCAACCTCGCCGTATGACACTTCGGTTGCATTTTGCGCTTTTCTGGAAGGGGTTCTCACAGGGTTGGCTCCCGCAGACGCGCCTTTCTGACCCTCCCTTGAAGGCACTGTCGGTCGTTCCCAAAATGCCAATTCCTCCCTTGCCGTGACATCCTCGTCCTCCCTTGCCGTCACGTCCTCGTCCTCCCTTGCCGTCACGTCCTCATCCTCCCTTGCCGTCACGTCATCTTCCTCCCTTGAGTTGGCTACTAGTTCCTCGTCGCTCATAGCTGCTTCGCAAGCTCTTTAGGGTCATGCCCTCCAAACGGTGGTATATGCGCGCTCTACCTTTACGCCGTTTCCCACTTCTTGAGCTAGAGCCTGCCTTCGCGTCTATCATGCCCTCAGTGAGCATTTCTATACCTAAAATGATTTTTTTAGAGTCATGAATCGCCTACATTGTGCAAATGTTTGTTAGTTGTCATCCTTCTCCATTACAGGTAGTCGCGACTCGCCTCCATGTTCTTGACTTCCAATTCCCTCTGCTTGCTCTCCCAGTAGAGATTCCACTCAGCGTCGAGCCCGTATTGATATTCTCTGGCTGCAGTGCAGGTCGCGTACATCCGCGTGGCGACCTTCCTTTTCGATTCTCTGCAATTCGCATTTTGTTTTATAGAAAGGTATTCTCCCAAAAGCTGGTCCAGCGCTTCATTGATAACACCCCTTGCTGCCCTTTCAGTTAAAAAATTGAAATGCCTTTGAAAAGACAGCGGTCGGAAAGTGCCATTTCCGTAAAGGCGCCTCCGTATGAATTCTTGATATTCCTGCCCAAAAAAGAACAAAGAAAAAGGTAGGAAATGAGTCAGTATTGGTACTTATATAAGGCAAGCTTAGGGAAAGGGTTGGGAACGGCGACTCGGGTGTCAGACTGTGGCCCTGGGGATACCACAGGTTCGAACGGTACCGACGTCGTTTTTCCAAGTCCCAAGCTTTAACCAGTCAACGCTGGGCATGTGGCCGTTCCTCGAGCCGTCCCCCCCAACCACATGCGGGAATTACGGGGGTTTAACTCGCCAGCTGCAGTTGCTGGTGCCCTTCCAAAATCCCCAGCTTCAAGAGTGTAGGAACGGCGACTCGGGTGTTAGACTGTGGCCCTGGGGATACCACAGGTTCGAACGGTACCGACGTCGTTTTTCCAAGTCCCAAGCTTTAACCAGTCAACGCTGGGCATGTGGCCGTTCCTCGAGCCGTCCCCCCCAACCACATGCGGGAATTACAGGGGTTTAACTCGCCAGCTGCAGTTGCTGGTGCTCATGAAGCTGGGCACTGATAACCTTTGACTGACCTTTTGAGTGACAATACGCTTCCTCTTCGGCATGGTGTCGGTGGTGATCCTTCGGGATAGTACTGAGTTGCTCGCTTCACCCGTTGCCAATACACGCGTCTGTTGAGGACCACGCTTCTCGGCCCTGACCCTCAATTAATTACACCCCTAACCCCGGGGGATGTCCCACGGGAGTGCTTAGGTAATGGAGTACGTTAGTACATGCGAAGTTTTGTCCCTGTTGTAAGGGGGTCCCGGTGACATACACGTCATAGGGATACCCTAACCAGGGCGCGCGCTATGACATGGGTTCTTATCCATATCAGCGCATACACGTGCATCATGTGCCCATGAGCACGTGACCCATGTGACTGGGTGCCCTAACACCCGACACGTGACCTTTTCGTCGGGTGGTTCTCTTATGCCGCGCATTCAACTGTACTCTTAGAACCTTAGACTTGAATACACATAAGCTTATTAGAAGGATCAGAGCATCAGCAGGATCCCTCTGCAACAGGTTATGAGCCCCTGGCATCGATAGCTGTCACCTGCTTATCCTCTGCCCTTCAGTCTCCGGGTGGAACGGCCCGTTACCGACGATTCCTCACTTGCCCGAGCGATCACGCTGTTTTCCCGACATACGACGCTCCGACACCGTTAATCCCCCTGCCAGCAATTAACGACGCCCGACACTTATTGATCCCCCTGCCTGCGATCAACGACGACTGCCATTGATCCCCCTGCCTGCGATCAACGACAACTGCTTATTGAACACCCTGCCTGTGTTCAACGACAACTGACCCTTATTGCACCTTGCCTGTGTATAACACTTTTTTAGATGGCCCGCTCGACCCGCAGTGCCAAGGAGGAATTCTCGGCCCCCGACAACCCTCCGTCACTGTTCGCTGAACGACTGTTAACCGACTCGCTTAAAAAAATCACCCCGTTCGACGGCAATCCCCAGGATGCCGCCCCCCGGCTGTTGACCTTCATCCGCTCCATCAACATGATTCACACCTTACGCCCCGATCTAACTGAGGAGGACCTTTTCTTAGTCGCTGTCTGGGTTAAGGGTTAGGGTTAGGGGGTTAGGGTTAGGGTTAGGGTTAGGGTTAGGGTTAGGGTTAGGGTTAGGGTTAGGGTTAGGGTTAGGGTTAGGGTTAGGGTTAGGGTTAGGGTTAGGGTTAGGGTTAGGGTTAGGGTTAGGGTTAGGGTTAGGGTTAGGGTTAGGGTTAGGGTTAGGGTTAGGGTTAGGGTTAGGGTTAGGGTTAGGGTTAGGGTTAGGGTTAGGGTTAGGGTTAGGGTTAGGGTTAGGGTTAGGGTTAGGGTTAGGGTTAGGGTTAGGGTTAG